>CM034146.1:862783701-862805614 GCA_019776745.2 Taxus chinensis | reverse complement strand
AATAGATTTAAAGCAGTTACAAAGTCCCTTTTTGGGAACAAGCTGTAGCAATTTATTCAAAAGATTTTAAAATATTTTGGAGAATCCATTAAGGTGATATCAGACTAGTATTCTAGTAGGTTCACAGCTTAAAGTGACTACAAGATCATTGGTAAGAGGAATTCCTCCTGAGTTTGTTTCTTTACCATTGAATTCTGCTAGAAGGAGAAGAGTTGGTAATACTTTACCTTATAATAGACTTGGTTTTGATAACCCTCCTCTTGATATTCCTTCATCACATATCAATTTCTCTATTAACATCCAAATTTTTCAAATGGTTATTTAACCACCTAAGAATTTTGTGACCTTTGCTAATGGAAATCCATTAGTAATCCTAGTCTACCATGACATTCCTAATGCTTCAATGAAAATTTTGTTATCCAAAATTCACCCCCAAGGTAATTTTGATAACATGCATCAAATTTTTTAGTCCCAAGCAATTATATTGATTCAAGGAAAAAAAATCGTGTCTCTGGGGTCCCCTTTGTTTCTTTCTAACTCTCCTGTCCAAGAGGAAAACCCAGCAAGTTTTAAAAATGTGAAAAAGTTGCAGAATACAAGCTTGGGGCCAGAAAAAATCACGAAAAATGGCTAAGTCCTAGTCAAGGCAGTCCTTGGGACACTTGGGACGTCAGGGCACAAACCGGCCGAAAGGCCACCAGGCGGTCTGCACAGCATTTGGGACAGTTGGGATGTCGGGGACGCACGGGACGCGGAAATCCGAACTGGCCGAAAAAGTGGAAAAAATTGGCTAACTGTTGAAAAAGGAAGTCTGGGACATCTAGGCAGTTAGTATGTGGAGGATGCGGGTCGGCTGAAAAGACTTAAGGTAGCCCGAAACATTTGGGCTGAAGGAACGTGAAGTGTGCGAACCGGTCGAATCAGCCGAAACAAGGAACTACACTTCGGGACAAGCGGGACAAGAGTACGCGAACCGGGCCGAACTAGGCGAATCAGAAGAATTTGTCCTAGACAGTTTGGGAGCAAGCGGGACAAGAGTACGCGGAGGACGCGAACCAGCCAAACCGGTAAAAACAGAAGACTTTCGTAACTGGGACATCTGGGTAAAAGGGACGCGTGGGACGTAAAAATCTGAAGCAGCCGACAGCAAGAAAGAAAAGTCAATGTTTGGCCCGGAAACTTCAAACGGCCATAACTTTTGACTCCGAGCTCTGATTTTCATAAAATTGGACTTTCTAGAACGAGCACGGCTCCAGTCAATTAATGCTCATTCCCAGCAAATGACAGAAAACACCTGCCAGACCCCAAAATAGCTGTCCACACTCAGAAGGCCATAACTTTTGCATTTCTCAATGAAATCACACAAAATTGGTACCTTTGGAATCGTGGCTCTGAGCCCGATGCAAAAAAATTATGAAATTCCATATTTGATGATAAATTGATTGAGTTTTTTAACAAAAGGTGGCCTGTTTCAGAACAGTGTTTTATCTGGTAGCTGAGAGTGCAATTAAGAGGCATGGTCATCATTCTTTCTCTACTTCAGCACATGGGGACAATATGAGGAGGCATTTTACAAGTAATATATAATCATTTCACTCAATTTAATGCCTCTTACAGGTGGTTGAAGGACAGATTTCAGGATTTCCATTTTCCCTTCTCTTTTCCTTCTCATTTTTCTATAAATTGGAGTGTTGGGCTCATTGTAAAGGAGAGTTTTTGGGTAGCAAAGCTCTGCCAAAACTGATTTGTGAAGCCAGTATGTTGCAAGCCCTTGTAGTAGAATCCTTGCATGGTGATCCATGCCCTTATCTTGTAATAGACTGAACTGTGCATATCCTTATATGGTGATCCATGTTTTTCTTCTGCATTCTTCTTGCCCCTTTAATCTTTCTACAAGAATATTGTGTCTATTATTATGTTCTTTCAAGGATCCATTATCATTGTGTATGCTTAGAATATTTTTTGTGATTGCATTTTGCTAGATTATGGAGAACTGTCATCACCTCTTCTAGTGTGTACTTTGCTTCTATATTTCACACATTTGGAGACTACTCTCACACCCTCCTTTTTCTGGTGTATCACCTATTTAGTGTAGGCTTTCATTTTATGCATTCTCTCTCCCTAGTCCCTTAGAAATTTTGATTAGAATAGTTATTTTTCCCCTGCATTAGAGTAGATTTTGGCAGGTAGTTTAGGAGCAAGAACCAACTTTCTCTGGAGGTATATCTCAAGTAGCAAGTCCCACAACTTGGAGATAGTACCCATGTTATCCAATCACACCGTGATTTCAAGTATATGCACTTGTATAAACATAAGGGTGCTGTGATTCAGTGATAACAAATTTTTCCACCATTCATGGGTGAAAATCAGGTTACACCTACTGAAGATATCAAAGATGTTGTAGCCCTATGTGTAGTCCATAATATCAATCATGAAGACATACCTTTAAGACTTTTAGCTGCATATTTTAAAGGATAGGCCTTGCAATGGTATAGAAACCTAAAAATTGGCAACATAAGAACTAGGGATAACTTAGGTGAAATTTTTTTGAAATAGTTCCCAGGATAATTCAAATCATTTGTCTCTCATTGAACAATTGTCTAGTATTAAAAGAGATCTCAATGAGTTTATGTCCAGTTTCAATATCTGTTTTTTCCAGAACTTGGGAGAGAATTATAGTAAGTTTCAAGCCACAAGCCGATCATTGCTTTCCTTTATTATCTTAGAGTAATAAAAAACTGATATCTCAACTATGATTCAGTCAATGGGGGGAGAGACACTCCCAACAGCCTACGGTATCACTATCCAAGCTGAAAATAGTCTTATTCAAGATGGGAAATTTGCACCAAGGCCTTCATTGCCATTTTTGGTAGATCTAGTACCTATTCCTCAACCTATTACAATCATAGAACCTACTATTATAGCCCCATCAAATGATGTATTTAAAAAATTTGCAAACTATGGGAAATAAATTGACTTCGATTAAGAACAGAATTTCATTACCTAGCAGAACCTATCAGGCTCCTTATCAGCAAAATCAACAGAATCAATAAAACAGGAAGCCCTATCAGCAGAATCAAAACTATAGGCAGCCTAACCAGCAAAGCTAGTTTGACCCAAAGGCTCCTAGTTCATCTAACGCTTTAGTCCCAGTTAATATGGCTACAGAAGAGTGGTGTCACCCTTTCAATCAAATTTCCCAAATGCTTTTCTGAATTTGAATCTTGTTTCACAACCTCAATCTAAAACATTATTCATGCCTCAGATTGAGGGTTGGAGGCAAGGAACTCATATCTTGAAAGGAACCTAAAAATAATTTAGTCTGTTTCAATGAGGATTTTATCGTAGTCACTACTAGGGTTCAAGAGAAAGTTATTGAAAGTCAAAAACAACAAAATAGGCCTATCCTACGTACTGTCACTGATAAGAAAACATCTACAGTTCCAAATTCAACCAGCAACCTGCTATTCCTCAAAAAACAAGTGTTCCAGTTGATAAAGGCCCATCAAAAATAGCTACAGCATGATCCAAGAAGACTGTTTATACCTCAGTTATCTAAGGCAACTGAAGCTGAATCAAATTTTGCTAATCCTGACTCTAAGATAGTTGAATATGTCTCTAAAACAGTTACTTCTTTCAACATTGTTGATGTAATGAAAAATCACAACGTTAACATCTCAATGTGGGACACTCTAAGTATTCTTGGACAACAAGATTTACTTTCTTACAAACTAGATAAGCTATAGATTTCATCAAATACAGTAGAAAAGGAAGTGCATAAGGTAGACATGGTCCTTGGAATGTTTGAACAAGAACACATTAAATAAGTTAAGTGGATGGTTCAGAAAGTTCTGAATGCTCGTGACATCAAGAAACCACCACCATTTTATTTAACACTGATTATTAGAGAACATCTAGTTCATAACTGCATGGTGGACAATGGTGCAAGTAGCATATTTATGCCAAAAGTGATTGCAGAAGAATTGGATTTGCAGTATCAGCCTATAGAAAGGAGTGTCTTACAGCTTGATGGAACTATAACTAATACAGTTGGTATGATAAAAAATTTAGAAGTGACGTTACATGATTTCCAAAATGTTTCTATTTTGTAAGATGCTAACTGTTGTGGATTTACCTCCATACTTTGCCTTATGCTTATCTAGAGATTTCACAGCAAAAATAGGAGGTTATCTCTCTTCATATTGGTCCTTATTTTTCCCTACTCGTTATGGTACCAAAGTTACTATCAATTCATAACCATTGGCTAGATTTCACATTGAGCCTCAGTCTTCAAATGCAGTTGACTAATTATTCAACCGTAGATCAGTCTGGGGTTTGATAAGGTAGCTCATGTTTTCAACATTAGATGGTGTTTCTAACATGTTTATGGATGAAAATACATTGGAAGAAACATGCTCGGGATCCTTTTAAGGAAGTTTAAGAACACCTGTTTGGTGTGTATTATATGCATGAAGAAAATACACCACTTCTTTTACTGTCCAAAATAGAAGATTTGGGAAAAAGGGGATTTGGAAGCTTTATTTTGATGGATCTAAGAACAAGAAGGGATAGGGAGCAGGTCTGATGCTCACTTCCCCAATGAATGAAAGTTAATTTTCAGCTTTGAGTCTCCAATTTTAATGTACTTTCAATGTAGCTTAATATGAAGCTTTAATTCATGGCTTGCTTTGGTCCAGAAAGAGAGGTATCAGCATGCTATGGATTTTTGTTGACTCTGAGTTGGTTATCAATCAAGTAAGAAATTTCAATGTTTTTAAGAATCCATTAATGAATTCTTATAGACATAGAGTTTCAGACTTAATGGAAATTTTTGATACTATTAACAATCAATGTATTCCTAGAGCTGAAAACAAGCATGCAGATAGACTTGTAGCAGTTGGGGCTAGTTTGGAAGTGCTGAAACATATTGAAAATAGAAAAATAAAGCCTCATATAAAACTAATTTTTAGGCCCTCAATACCTAATAATGATTCAAATTGGCAAGGTTTTGAAAATGATGATCAAATTTATAGGTTTTTACAGCAGGAATAAGAGTTTTTTGTACTTAATTAGGGATAAATTACAACACTTATATGGTGGCCAGATTGTTCCATTGAAGACAAATAAACTACCTCAAGGTCTGGTCACATTTAGAGGGCATCTTCAGCACTGATGATCAGTTAAGAAAGGTCAAGACTAAAATGTCAACTCACACTAATAATTATGAAGAGATCTTGGTTGATGAAGGGAAAAAGCTTTTTCTTGGAAAGGTATGCTCCTTAACCGAAAATCAGTCATTTATTAATCTTTGCAAATAGTTTAAGGGATGTTTTTGCTTAGAAATACCAAGACCTAAGAGGATTTGATCCCAATTTAGCAAAGCATACAATTGAGTTGCAGCCAAAATTCTAAACCTGTTAGACAGAAACAGAGGTCTGTGAATCCCAAAATAGAGCCTCTGATGAGGGAAAGAATTATCTAAGTTGATTGAATTAGGTATTATCTTTCCAGTTGAGCATTCAAGTTGGGTAGCCAATCTTGTTCCTGTTAGGAAGAAGAATGGTGAAATCAGACTATGTGTAGATTTCAGAGATCTTAATAAGGCTTCATCATAGATCATTTCCCACTTCCAAATATGGATCGGATTTTGAGAACACTCTAAGGTTTAGATAGACTATCTCTTCTAGATGGTTACAACGGATATAATCAGATTTTAGTCTAGGAAGAGGATAGATATAAAACAACTTTTACCACCAAGTGGGGTACTTATGCTTACAAAAGGATGCCTTTTGGTATTTTAAATGTCGAGGCAACGTTTCAACATGTAATGGACATGGCTTTTCGCAGCCTATTACATAAATTCATCCTTGTTTATTTATATGATGTTATTGTATTTTCAAAAGATTTTGAAGAACATCTAATGCATTTAAGGCACACTTTTTAGTTGTGTAGGCAATTTGGAATATCTTTGAATCCACTGAAGTCTATCTTTTCAGTACATCAAGGAAAACTACTTAGCCATATTGTTTCTAAGAAGGGTTTAGTAATTGATCCCTTCAGGATTGAAGCCACATCGCAACTATCATTGCCCCATCATAACAAGGTATTACAGAGTTTTCTTGTAAAAATCAGCTTTGTTAGAACATTTGTTCCAGATTTTACAACATTGGTTAAACCACTGAAAACTATGCTAAAGAAAGAGAAAAATTTCTCTTGGAATAAAGATGGAAGAGAAGGACTTGAATCATTCAAAGTAGCTATCTCTCAACCTCCTACTCTTTCAAATCCAAATTTCAATAAAGATTTTACAATGTATGCACTCACAGGAGCTGAAATAATCTCAGCTATCTTGACTCAATTCAATGATGAAAATATTGAATAGCCTATTGCTTTCTTTGGATAGAGCTTGCATGACTATGAAACAAGGTACACATTCCTTGAAAAACAAGTACTTTCAATAGTCATAGTACTAAATAATTTCAATTATATGCTTTCAAGTGATAAATTCCATGTTCTTGTTTCTCATCTAAGTGTGAAAGCATTCTTATTAAATAAGGAGTTTAATGAGGAAAGAGAAAATTGGATAATGAAGGTCATGGAGTATGATGTTGATATTCAGGTTTCTAAGATGGTTGGAGGGAACATCTAATTACTGATATGGAAAAATAGCAAGCTACAAAACCAGGTGATTCAAAACAGCATGCTAAAATTGCATATCAGCAATCAAAAATTATTGTTCAACTAGAAAATCAGCAACCTGAGTCAATTCAAGAGTTTCTGGAATCAAGATGGATGGCTGATTTGATTAAATACTTGCAGCATGGGACCTATCCCGAAGTTATGTACAAAAATAAACAAAGATATTTTAGTTTATAGGTTGTACATTATATCTTTATTGATGGTGTGTTGTTTAAAAGAGATATAAATGGGATTTTGCTGTGATGTGTTGATTATGATAAAGTTCAAAAAATATTATCAAAATTCCATGAAGGACTTGCAGGAGGTCATTTCTCAGCACCTACCACAACCTTAAAAATTATGAAAGCTACTTATTATTGGCCTAGCATATTCAAGGACTATTTTTAATGGATAAGAAAGTGTAGAAAATGTGCTTTCTTTGCTGGAAAATAATGTTTAGCTTCACTTCCCTTACAACCAATTTCAGCTGATCAACCTTTTATGTAGTGGGGTCTTGACTTCATTGGAATGATAAACCCACCCTCATCACAAGGGTACAAGTGGATCTTAACTGCTACATATTACTTTACGTGATGGACGGAAGTAGTAGTTTTAAAAGATGCTAATGAACCTTCAATACTATCCTTTTATGAAGGTATAGTTTACAGATTTGGTGTTCCAACAACTATCATATCAGATTGGGCTGTCAAACATGGAATTTATTTGAGTGCTTCATCTAATTATTACCCATAAGGTAATGGCTTAGCTAAGAGTACTAACAAGAATCTGTTAAGGATCATTATAATAACACTTAAAAATAATCGAAGAGTTTGGCATCTGATGTTGAATTCAGTGCTTTGGGATGATAGAGTGACTCCTAAAAGATTAGTTGGCAATTTACCATACAAACTTGTATACAAAAAAGAAGCAAGAATGCCTATTTTAGTTGAGTTACCTACTTTAGATTTGCTACATCAAATGGAGCTGCTTGAGAATGAATCATTGTAGGTTCGTTATGCAGAGTTAATGGAATTTAAGAGCTAAGAGATCAATCTCATTTGAATACGGAAAAGAATTAGAAATAAATGAAGAATACTCTTGACAAAAAATCCAAATTTAGAGTCTTCAATGAAGGAGATATTGTGTTAAAATGGGATGCTGATCGTGCAAAGCCAAGAAGACACTCAAAGTTTGATACAATTTGGATTGGTCCTTACATGATTTCAGCTTTCAAAGCCGAATGGAGAGGAACTTCCCATTCCTGTGAATGGTATGTTTCTCAAACACTGTTATTAAAAATCTTACGATGATTGTTAGAGTAGGATTTTCCCTTCAATAAGTGTAGTTTCTGCACAATGGATCATTTTCAATTCAATAAGTGCATTCGTGCATGTGATCTAGTTACCAGATCCTTTCCCAGTTAAGTTCTGTTTTGGAAAGAGTTGGACCTTTCAAAAAGGAAGATTTTCGTTATATTCTTTGGACTCCATGCCAAGTGGACAAGAGCAAGGCACTAGTATTTATGCTAGCAGGTAACTTTCCCCACAAGATCACCAGAAATGTTGACTATTTTTTACACTTGTGTAAAAAAGGGAAACTCAAAACTTTGTCGTTACGATGAAAGTCATGGGTGAAGTATAACTAAGCTAAGGAAGTTCTGAAGTTATTAGTTACTATTGAATTAATTAACGATTAAGTGAAATCTACAGTTGTGTGTGTTGTTACAAAACATAATAGATCACATAATCTACAATTTCATGATACCTTCAGCAAAAGAACACAAAGGCTCTGAAGGAAAGTTGTGTTGTCTTGATGAAAACAACGAATTACAAAGTAGGTGAAGTGTTGAGTTCTGGGACAACAGACACAAGTGTAGATTACAGAAATCAGAGTTCATTACTGAATGTTATAGGTTCTCAACAATGTTCTTTCCTTTATGATTAAGGAATTTAATTATGCTACTAATTTGTTTAGTTCATCATACACTCCATTCAGAAGCTTGAAATGCAGAAGGAAATACACAACTCAATTTCAGAATTCAATGTTTTATTCATAAGGAAGGTCAAATGTTTCTCACACAAGTTGTGAGATGTGACTAAAAAGTAAATTAAATCTAACGAAGAAAGAGGTACATATGCATGAAATAGAAAGCAAATGAATATGAGTGAACCCATCATTTCCTTTGTATATTATTCGTTGTGCAATTTTTCCCCCTTCCATCTTGTTCCATCTTTGTCTTCACAATTCGAAGTATGGTACCTGGAAATTAAAAGAAAGGAATCATCAATAAAGAGCTCAGGGTTAATCCATATTCCTACACTATCCTAATTCGTGCATATGAATATCTAAACAACAAGAGATATAGAGTACTTGATGATCAAATTGGATAGCTCACTCAGAAAGAAGAGAAAGAAAAGAGGAAGAAGAAACATGGACATAAGAGAGGTCAAAGACCTAATTATTTTGTATCTATTTTCTTAAGTGTGTAGGTACAGGTTGCAGACAAGTAGAAAAGGACCATGTACATGTTGGAAACAACGGTTAATGTAACTCAATACTTAGATATCTTTTGTAAAAGGAAAAGGTTACAACACAGAACAAAGAAGATGCATGTAGACAATGTACACTTTCTAAATTTCAGTCAAGGAAGAGAGAATTCTGGGAAAATTTTGACAGGGCTTCACCATGTAAAATGGACATTTAAGAATTTTCTAGTATCCATATCAAGCTGAAATAAAGCGAAATGCAGTAAAAATAACAAATTACTGTATTTCAATGAAGTATCTAAATCAAGGCTTATGCTTGAGAATGTAATCATCAAATTTAGAATCAAAGAGTCTAAGTGCAACTACAAGTTATAAATAGGCATTCCAAAAGTCAACTTAAAAAAAAGGAGATGTACAAACAAGCCACTTCATTTACATTTTTATCAACATCATGCAACCTTGCAAAGCTTACACTGGTCAATACATAGTCATCTACGAAAAAAGATACTCATACATTTTTTTCATTCCAATGAACAAGTTCTAGATAGAAAAATTAAATTTGAATGGAGGAAGAACTCTATGGTGAAGAATAACAATACTGGAATGTCAAACACAAAGGATTTTGCATATACCACAACTTAGTTTTGAAATAAAGTATAAATTCAAGCTACATCTTTCAGAAAAGATCCAAATTTCAAAATCTTTTTTAAAAAAAGTGGTGTTTCAACACAACTTTGGAAAGTTATACAACATAGATCATGGCCAATAAATAAGACCCACATGGGTAGCAGGATCAAATGTAAGTGTACCAAGAAGGTTAAAGGGAATTATCTCAAAGTATTAAAAGCTCCCAAAATTCAAACAAAAGCTAACAGATAGCCCTAAAAGCACACTCATGATGGTCATATTTTCCAGATTTCCAATAAAGAGGCTCTTAAGTGATAGTATCTAAAAATAGAGCACATATATACAAGTATCTGAAAGTCGAGAGAAGCAACTCACGAGTTAAAATGGATCTATCAAAGCTGAGAAACCTTCAAGGAGATCATCATTTTCACAAAAAAAGAAGGGCCCATAATGGTTTCATCTCAAAATTCCCAAAAGAACCACAAGATCACAGAATATGTGAAGAATGAGAAAAGTATCAGTGTTTTAAAGTCAAGATGATAGAAATGATGAAGTTGAAAAGATCAGAGATTGAAAGACTTTCCTTTCTTTCGTCACATCAGTAATGATCAATATATAGTTCAAAGAAGCAGAGAAAAAAAAATACAGATAGAGGAATCCTGGCTCAATAGTGACTAGCTGCAAAGTTCTGATGCGAGAAAAGCTTGATTATACCAGTCTGATCTCAAAGAAATTTCAAGGGAAAATATAATGGAGTGATCACGATGATGGAGATCTTGAATACCAAAGTATCATATTAGATAACCATATAACAGAGCTCAAAATGGCGGAATCTAAAAGTTTTTCTCTGAAAGCTCAAAAAATAATGATTCGATTCCTGATCCAGAGACCATTTTAAGGAAGTAGCCAAGCTCGAAAATCAATAATGGCAGCCATCAATAGGAAAAAAATGGAACCGAGCTATAAGAGTACCAAATGCAAAAAAATATTCACAAAGATCCGAAAACGGTTTTCTCAGAAGGCTCAAAATAACCATATTTTACAAAGGACAAACTAACAAAGCTTTAAAAGCTCCAACAATGGCGGAATCTCTAAAAAAAATTTCCCATATAACTCTTGTGAATCAAAGAAGAAAGATAGAGATGCTCGAAGGCCAAAAAATTAAATGATCTAAATTGAGTTTTAGAAGCTTCAACAAAGACATCGAGCAAAAAAAATTCTATGGCTTCACCCACAGAATGAAAATCCAAATGGAATGATCAAGTTAGGGCCAAATTGACGTTTTGCATGCACACTCGAGAGATGAGTTAACAGAACTAAACCACGGTCAAGTCATCGATGATCATAATTCAAAAAGTACAAAGATCAAAGGTTGAGGATCAATCTACACTTTCAATGCTAACCATGGTTCGAGCCCTTAAAATTACATTTAATACATGTCAGAAACCCTAAAGGCATACTTTAGAGATCGATGATCAAAAATCAACAAGTACAGAGATCGATGCTCACAAATGGATCACCGAAATCAATGCAAAAGTCATCCAAGTGGGATGGCGGTCATTTACTAACTTAGTCAATCTTCAAAATTTCAAACTATCAAAATTTCATCCACAATCCCATAGACCCAAAAGAGGAAATGTGTCCTCATTACAGTAAAAGTGGAAAAGCGGAGGTCGGAGGTACTTTATGTTCGAAACCTTTTACAAAAAGGGTAAAAATTCAAAAATCTCCTGCAAGCCTGACACCCTGCAGGGAAAAAGTCAACATCGAATAGAAGACAAAGCAAATGCGGAGCAGCGGGCCCTCCTTACATTTTGATACCCTTTTGTAAAAGTAAAAATTTCCAAAATAAGCCCACAGGCCTGAAACTCCGCAAAGGACGTAAAAGTCACAAAAGGCCCAAAAGTCCACAAAGGACTTAAAATTTCAAAAAAAAATATGTAGGCCCGTAAAGGTTAAATGAGAAGAAAAATTGTTAAGTCATCCGTAGACCGGAAGAGGCAAAATAGATTAAAGTTATAAAGTTTCACGTGGCCCCCCCCACGTCGCCAAAGGACAAATCAGAGAAGTGGACTGCTCGGATTTTTTTTAGTTTTGAGCCCTTTACGGAAAAAACGACAAAATGCATATTTTCGGGCCGCGTTTCCGCTGATTTTTTTTTGAACATGTGTAGAGCTTAGACCAAAAACAAATGGTGAACTGAATACTTAAAATATGCAAGTTTTATTCGAAAGCATTAAGGGTGTTTTTTACAAGTTCATTTTGGATTGATTTTTCGAGCATGGTTATCTTTCAAGGTATTAAAATGTAGAAATATACAAGAGGACTTCAACCAGTTTCAGATATTACATTAATGACCAATTTTTTAGTAAAATACAGAGTTTCCTGAGTGGCAACTAGGGGAAATTAATTACCAGAAATAGCTCATTTATTTTTTGTGAAATATTGCAAGTACTACATCATGAACATGGAGTTGTTTCTGCATGCTTAACAAGAGGAAAAAATGCACAAGATGAAAAATTTACATGAACATGATAGAAACTTACTAAGAAAGTAAAGCTTATTATTAGCAAATCATCCACTACTGATTTTCTTAAAAATAGATATGCTCTTCTTTCAAATAGATCAGTCATATTCATTTAACCAATTTTAATTGATGGCTATATAATGCCTATTTGTAGTTGCATGCTCTATTTTTATTCCTTTATCCATTTATAAATAAAGGATAAAAATAGGATGCATGGGCGAGTACAAGCCTTAGGCTATTTTTAGAAAGAGGGTGAACTTTTTTTGCTATATATTGTGTGCCTTTGCAAAGCACAGGGGAAAACTTCCTGAGGACTTTTGGATATAGGAGTAGTGAAGAAAATTTTGGCAGTTTTGCCCTCTGAGTGTGAAGTATTTTCTACCTTTCCAAGTTATTTTATTGTCTTGTGTATCTTTCATTAGCCTTGTGAAGCAATTTCCTGACAAATTACCTTACCCTACGGAAAATTTAGTCCTTTCTGCTTAATTTTAATGTGCCTGTTAACTTATTAGTACTGTTGGGATTGTCCCTCAGTATAATCAAGTGTTTTTCCCTTAGATATTCTACAGAAAAACTATTGGTTCGCGCATTAAAAAACTTCCCAAACCAGTTGTGCATATACTTAGTCAAAGACCTCATATTAATTTGGTGTATCACCTCATTTTAAATTATTTTCTAGTCATCTTTTACTCTCAAAATCACATAAATCAGTTTAGGTTACACTAATAAGGAACCAACCTTTTAATCCTAGAGACTCACCTCAAAATAGGTATACCCATAGACCTTAGGTGTTTCAACTATATCTACGAAAGAGATAGATCAATTGTGCAAGCTTGGAAAACATGTATCCATCTCTATACAAGGTGCAATTTCGAGTGATAACAAAACCCCTTAAATATTGCTGTGAAAACCTGCAATAGACGTCATAAATATGCATAGTATACCCTGTAATGATGAGAGACAAGAAGAGACAATAAAATAAGAAAAGGATGGAAAAAATGCATCACACAACATATTTTATTGCTCCATGAATTCATAAATTACAAAATTTGTGGGAAAGAGGTGAGAAATTTCAATTACAAATCAAAGAGAGGAGGCTTAAGTGCCTCATTCAACTATAGGAATGAAGGAGAGAGGGAGAAGGAGAGAAAAAATGACCAACCACTTAGAAAATTTCCCCCCTTTACAATATATAGAATAATGAGAGAAGGAGAGAGGGACAATTCAAATTTCTTCTCTAACCACCCAAAGAAAAGTGCATTGAATTCACCTGCAACAATGATGGGTTCTACTACAAAAAGTCATGCCTCCATGTGTTTCTCATTGTTGGGTAATAAAGGAAGCCTATACTTCATTATGGTGGTAGGTAAGAAGCCTGACAACCTCAAAAATGGTGGGTTGTATTTAAAATTATTGGTGGGCTTCATGAT
Source organism: Taxus chinensis (assembly GCA_019776745.2). Lineage (NCBI taxonomy): Eukaryota > Viridiplantae > Streptophyta > Pinopsida > Cupressales > Taxaceae > Taxus > Taxus chinensis. Next base: position 862,791,866 of record CM034146.1, on the reverse strand, counting down.
TCATCTTTCATTGAACTGACCTTTCTCCAATTTTTTCAAACTACTTTAGGTTTGGAGTCTATTCATGAAAGATCCAATTGGAAGGCCCATGCATCTTAAGATTTTCTACTGCCTTTTAGGGTCCTGGAAATGTGACGTGTTGACACTTGGCATCGTCTATGAACATGTTGCTTCATTCCCTTGTGTGAGTAAAGGGCCCCACTATATATAATGTAAAAACCCCTTTTCAGATGGGAATTTTGTAGTTAGGTCCACATGGAAACCCTACAGGATTCAAAGATTTATCCGCTCCTATCACTCTTGAAGTTGTGACGGTTGGACACTTGGCATCATCCGCGACCCTGCTCTGCTCTCTTTGTGTTCTGCCTTTTTCACATATTAGAAGTAACTATGTTGGACCTTATACACATGGAGGGCCATCGCATGTTTGGGAAGGTTCCTTTGGATTTTACCTTTGAATTTTCACTGAGCTAACATGTGGAGAGCCTGTGTTGATTCTTCCCATGCTTAGAATTTTCAACAGCTAGTTATGGCTTTCTCGAGCTCTGACCATGTGGAGAGCCTGTGCCCATTTGGGGACCCCCACTTTTATTGTACATTTTAAGTTGCACTAATGAGGCATGTGGAGGCTTCTGCTAGCTCTTCCTTATTTACCTTTCACTTTTTGGAATTGCGCCAAGCTGACACATGGTGACTTCCGTGAGTTCGTTGCTTTACTTTGAGTTGAATCGTTTTGTGCTCCATTTTGACTTACCAAGTTATATTTCTTAATTTTTTCAACCGCTTGTTTCCCCGAGATCCCCAAAAATGTGAAGTCTGAAAACGTTGAGCCTTTCTCCATTTTTCTTCCTCTTGAGCTCTGATCTCCTTGAAGAGGCACACGAGGAGGATTTTTATCTAATCCAAGTTGCTTCTTGGGGCATGAGGAGGGCATGAGGGGATAGAAAATAAGAGAGTGCATGCAACAAGAAGACCTGGAACTTAGTTGATTTGGAAGGCATTTGCAGAAAGGTGTGTGGAATAATTGCAAGGCACGAGGAGCATGCAAAAGGACTACACCCTATGCCAAGTTCAAGATCATCAAGCCTATTGGTACGCAACCTAAAATGTGAAGCATCAGAGCCACAACGAGAGTAAAAGTAATCTAAATAGCTGGGAGAGTTATTTGGATAACAATTTTGTGACTTTTGGGCCCATCTACCTACTACATGAACATATCAGTGGCCTTAGGAGTGTCCATTGGGCATGGAGTCAAGCTTGATAATAATATTTCTAATCTAAATCTGCAAAATCTTGTCCCTGAGCCACCTGAAACATTATTGGAAATCTGGCTGATCTCCCCAAGTGTTACTATCATTGTACTATGCACGAGCAACAAAAAATCACAACACACTTTGTACAAAAGAGAGATCATACATGTCCCAAGTGGAATATGAAGATTTTTCACAAGCACTTCTTCTACTAAAAACAAACATATCTACTCTATGCTAACTGGAAGAAAAAGGAAATCAAAAAATTCCTGCAGCGGGTAGGGAGAAGTAGCTTCTCTTCCTCAAAATAGGCAGTCATGTATATGATTAGGAGGCGAGCATGGATATTATTATGAGTGAAAAAATTACAATATGTCGATCCTCTACCAAAATCATCAAGTTATCAACTAGAAACAAGATAAATACCTCTTTTAGTTGCTTTAGATTTTGATTGAAGATGCATTGCAATTGATCCTTGTTACTCTGAAACTCATCCTCATGCTCAAGAGAAAGCATGACTGGTGGAAAATCTTTTTTGGGCTCCAATGAATCCAATTATTTGATTACATAAGGTCTGATCCAAGGGACTGTACCATTTACTCTGAAATTCAACTTAAAAAATGGAGCCTTCTCGGAGACCTTCTTAAAAAAAGAGGCTACTTTCATGTTGATATTTTTCTTGCATCAAGTTTGCAAGAAAATTATCCTCTACCTTGATGACTAGTATGTAATGTGTATCATTATTTTTTCCTTCCTCTTTCTTTGGATAACACGAATGATTCAGATCTTCCAGACTTGGTTCCATAGGGATGCTGTGAAATGCAGGCTGATGTAATTGAATGTTCTCATTCGTGACAACAGGCTCGTGTGCCTGGAAGGTGGATGATGGAGGATAAAATTATGTCAACTCCTCCGGCTCCTCTCCATCAAATTAATCCTCCAAGTAAAACAAATAATATACCTCCTCGTTGTCTTACTACGTGTGTTCGACCTCCTCCATGGTGTCCTCCTAATTTACAAATTTCTCACCATGGTTCCCTTCATTTTCAAACATGAAGTTTGAAAGATCAAAATATTATTCGTCATTAGAGTTTGAAGGGGATGAAGTGGGAGGAAGAAATTAACTTTCCAATGTATCCTTCTCTGCACTTGAAACCTCTCAAACTATAAGGTTATCCTCCACAACTAGAATGCACTCCCCCTCTTTTGGATTTAGAGTAGCTCCTTATTTCCTAGATTGTATTTTAACTGAAGCCTCCACAACTTGTGGCTTGACCTCAGCCTCCTCCGTGGGCTTGACCATCAAGGGAATTTTATTAATCCCTAATCTAAGAGCTAAGCTCACCAAGATTCTAATCATTTCTTCTTTTCTTGGCTCTTCTTCTTAGTGCTCCCCTTGACTAGATTCTTGATTTTCTTCCCGATATGGGCTCAGGAAAGCAGAAGAAGTTGTGGGTGGGGTCTCAACAAATTTAGAGATTGTTTTTGGTGGTGAGGGAAGTATATTTTCTTGTTTCTTTGGAGGGAATGATTGTTTGGAAGAGAAAAGGGTAGAGGAATTGAGATGAGATGGAAGATTAGAATATGGAGAAGGGAAATCAACACTTAGGGAAGCAAGTGAGAAACTAAGATCATGACACTGCTATGATGATACTGATTCCAAAAAATGAAAACAAAATCTATGAGGAGGTGGACTTACACATTGACAACGTTGTTTGGCAGCAAGCACGTAGGCCTCTATTTCCTCGGTCCACTGTGTAAGTTGAGGCAACATTTCAACCATGAAGTCAAGCTTGTCCTATGGGATATAGTGTCTTGGAAAAGGGCCTTCCCATAGACAAGATGTGCTACAACCAATTTTTAATACCTTCATTTGTGCCATAGCCCGAGACTGAACCATGTTTTCCTCCATTCTTTAAATCTTTTCTAGCATGTCAAAATTTTCTGTATAGCTGTTATCATCATATGTGTAACCTTTCTCTTGATAAGCTCCATATCCAAAATGGTTTTGACACTAATCATATGGGTAACCATGATGGTTTTGGATCTGATCATAATGTCGATCTTGAGGAGTTGAGAAATAGATTGGAGGTGAACTACACTAGTGTTCTTATAAGTGTAAATTCCAGGATGGGAATGAAGCCATGACTGCACAACCTCATGAATGGAAGAAGATGAAAGATGTGGAGAGAATAATATGTTGAAATGGATGGAAGGAAATTCTACAACTCAGAGAATGGTTGTTTATCAAATGGAGTTCCCAGATGTTCTTTACCTGTGCCTCTAAAGGTTGAATCTCACCAAGAACACATCAACTTGATGAAATGAAGTGGTAAGGTGCTTCAAACCTATCCCTCATGGTGTGCCAAAAATGTTGATGTGAAATTACAGCACCCTCTGAATGGCCTGATTCTAAATGGGGCATCTGGTGTAATATGCATAACATTGGACCATCTCTCAAGCTGTGGGACTTGCAGGATTAAGATGGTCCTCCAAAGAAAGCCAAATTCTTCTTCCTAAACTACCTTCCACAAGCTACTCTAATGCAGGAAAGCTATATAATCCTAATCTAACCTTCTAAGTGACTAGGGAGAGAGAGTGCATGAAAACAAAGCCTACACTAAAGTGGTGATACACCGGAGAAGGAAGTTGTTGGTCAAAATTACAACTTCCTGATATGGAGAGAGGTGAGAAATGAAGAGGATGGACAAGATGTATCACAGGACAAAGATAAATTTCACACAAAACACCACATCAAACCCATTAAACACAATTCTCAAAACCTACAATGGACATCAGAAATATGCACAATATATCCTGTAATGATGAGAGGTAACAAGAGACAAAAACATAAGAAAAGGATGGACAAAATACATCAAAAAACATATTTTATTTCTCCATGAAATCACACAGTACATCATTAGTGGGAAAGCCACAAGAAAATTCAATTACAAAGCAAAGAAAGGAGGCTTAAAATCCACATTCAACCCTAGAGAAGAAGAAGAGAGGGGGTAGGAGAGAAAAAATGACCAACCACTTAGAAAATTTCCCACCTTTACAATACATAGAAGAATGAGAAGAAGGAGAGAAGGAGAATTCAGATTTCTACTGCAAGCACCCAAGAAAAATGCATTGAATTCACTTGCAACAATGATGGGTTCCACTGCAAAAACCCATGCCTCCATCTGATGTTCCCTTTTAGGAAAGAAAGGAAGTCCATACTTCATTATGGTTGTAGGTGATAAGCCTAATAGCCTAAAAAATGGCCAACTATATTTTAAAATTCTTGGTGGGCTTCATGATTCATCTTTCATTAAATTGACCTTCCATAATTTTTTGCAAGTTGCATTGGGTTAGGAGTCTATCCATGTAAGATCCATGTGGAATCCCTAGACATATTAATATTTTGTAAGCTTCCTTTTAGGGTCTTGGGAATGTGACGTTCCAACACTTGGCATCATTTGTGAATATGTTTCTTCGTTCCCTTGGGTGAGTAAAGGGCCCCAGTATATATATTGTCGAAACCCCTTTTTGGGTGAGATCTTTGTAGTTAGCACCACGTGGAGACCTTGCGGGATTCCAATACTTATCTCCTCCTTTGACTCTTTAATTTGTGATGGTTGGACACTTGGCATCATCCATGAGCCTGCTCATCTCTCTTTGTGTTCAGCCTTTACTACCTATTCCAAAAAGTTTGAATTGCACTCTAGTATGACCTGCACGTTCCCGCCATGACTTTTCAATGTGGCCATGTGGCGAGTCAGCGCTGAGTTTGGGGACCGCTTTTGATTTTGATTTTCCAAAGGTAATAGCCGAGAAGACACGTAGCTCTTTTCGTGAAATCTGCCACAAACAAACAAAATGTTATGTTTTGGCTAAGTCCTTTTTGCTTGGCGGGGCCATATGTCTGACCTGGGACACGTTTTAGGCTCCATGCTTGTTTGAGTAAAAAAGTTTGGGTCGTGCCTTTGAATTTGCACTGATGCAACACGTGGCATCATCCGCTGGCTCTCTATACTTAGATTCAGAGCCAGTGCCTTTCCTGTGACCCTAGTTTTAAACGTGGAAGCCTAAAACTCATTATGGAAACCCTCCCAGATATATGTTCTAGATTCGAATATCGAGCGTCGTGCTAACACTTGGTAATTGTTTCCGCTCTATGCCTCTGCTTTGACAATTCATTCCTCGACTCTAGTGAAGATATTTTGAGATTAAGGTTTTACATATGTTTATGCCAATAGCACTCATTTAGAAACCCATATCAGGATTAATACCTTTGAAGGAGCGCCGCGTACGACACTGGCTTCTTCCACCAACACCTTTATACTAGGTCATAAGTTAGGTCTGCTCTATTCCCCTTTTGGATATATTTCAGCTATTGACTCTACCCCTCTTCGTGGCCTGGGACACGTGGAGGCCTAACGACTTGTTGTGAGTCTAACATACATTGGCTTCGATAGTTAATAATGAATAGTAAAATGCCATTTGGACATGTGGCAACTTCTTTTGTCTTGTGAATTTTCAAGTTGCCAAATTGGGCTCGCTCTATCCCACTTATGTCTAGACTTGAACTACGTGGCATAAGATAAAGCTCATTTAGGGGCTGCTCTTCGGATGCGTCTTTTGGACAAAAAATTAAATTCAAGCTGATACATGAATGCCTATTCGTGAGTCCGTTAGATACTATGGGCGGTTATGGCCTTGAGTCTGAATCATATGCGAAGTCTGGAACTTCGAGCCTATTCCATTCAATCTTCTAGGCCTCTTGAGCTTTGATCTCTCTTGACACAAAGGAAATCAGTACCATTTGTATGACCTGCTCCTCCATACTTAGCCAAACTTAGGTTTCCTCCAAATCATTTGTGAAGCTCAAAGACTTTGAGCCTTTTTTGTTCCTCTCCTGAGAGCCTCTGGCATCCTTGGCATTGGTTTCCCCTTCTTTTGAGCCCCTAGTCCTCCATTATAATGAATCATATTATATATACTGATCAGAGGCATAGAATTTATAGATCTGTCAGTATCATGCTTGAAAATGTGGCTTACATGACAGAGCCGACCCTAGTTTTCAAAACTATATGGTGATAAATGTTTGATAGTATCATTTTCCTGGGGAAGAAATTGGGATAACAATTATGGCGACTCACGGGGACATCTGCCTATATAGATGAAGAGATATATATAGCCTATATATATGCATCCATTGGGCATACTATTTTGAAGAATGCTTTTAGCATGATTACTTATCCTTTTATATACTACTTGACAACATCCTTTAGATATAATTGCCTGCAGGTCATTTATTGATTCCTAGATACTTTGCCCCGCTTGTTTTACACATATATAAGATAATAGAATCCTTGTGAATGGATTGTCTCGAATCTGATTTTAGTTGCTTCTGTATTTGTGTTTTATCTTATGATAACCAATTATTTATCGACTGTTACATGCTTTTTATATTCTATGGTCTCTACATACTCGTCATTCAATCATTGAAGGGCCTGGCCTCTATACCTCTAGATTTTGTTCTACGAACTTGATATCTTATAAATTGATCAAAGTTCATGAACAAGATCTTCATACATGCCTCAAATGAGACATGCATGAGTGGTGCACATCACACTTCTTCTACTGAAAACTGTGTTCAATGAAAAGTGTGTAAAAGGACATGGATCATGATGCACAAGAATCTGCTAATTTGATAACCCCAAAGGCTTTTAACAGTTACTGATCCCAAGAAAAACCATGTCATAAGAAATGAGTGAAGGTGGGTCTTCTTTGCATATATTAAAAGATTTTTCCCAATAATAACCACTATGCAAGACTAGAACAAATGCAAAAAGTGTAGAGAGAATATATCTTGAATTTTTTTAACAAAATATGCCTACTAATTGACTTAGAGCAATCAGTTTTTTTGTTTACATCCATGAATCATGTTGATATGAATCTCACATTATAATGGCTGGGTGTTGCCAAGTTTAGAAGGGAAAAGTCACTAACCTATCATGGTGCAAGATGAATCTCTTTTAATGGAATGATAGTCTAAAGGAATCAAATGCCTATGGTAGCTAATGCAAAACTGAGGTCTAATGCCAAGAGTATCTCCAAATGTGAGAGAGAAGGACTATGTGAGTGAAGTTTTAAGTTTGAAGATACGAGGGTGACCCTTCTATGTTAGTGAGTACTGCTAAGGTATTGAAGATGTTTCTAGAACTACATTCAATAGGTATGAAAAGATGAGCAAGTTATTAGATAATTCTACTGTGGAAGAAAGTTAGGCAGGGGTCTGTAGATAATCCAATTGTGACTGATAGAATCGCCTACGAACCCAATATTGTGAAGATGGTTTCTAGATTTTTTCAACTCGATTGGAGTGATCCTAAATGTTCAAATGTGAGGAATGTTTAGCTAATACAGATGATATATTAGCCAATAACTATGATGAAAATATAGGAGGACATATGACTGTGAAGATGCCGTGCACGGCATGTGAGAATGGAACGATAGAGGGGGGAATTATACGAAGAACATCACAGATTAGTTGAGATTGGATGACGAATGCTTGAGAATGTGAATCATATCGTATGTGCGTGCTAATACAGTCCTTGCCCCTCTATTGAGGTGGCGTAAGTGACGTCACTTCAAAGAACAGTAGACAAGCATAAACAAGTAGAAAATTTTGAAGTGATAGATTTTAAAAAAAGTGACTAGAATGATAAATGCCCCCTCGATTGTCGATTTTGTGATATGAAGAACTCGATTGATGATCGATTTTATAATGTATTTTAAAATCTATGTTTTTTTAGAAGAATAGAATAGTGTACGAAGAAGAAATTGCCCCACCTACACGTGTCAGTGAATTCATAACTTCAATTATTTGCAACGTATCTGAAGATCATGTTGATGATCATATGACTT
>CM034146.1:862634103-862783288 GCA_019776745.2 Taxus chinensis | reverse complement strand
TGAATAGGTGAGAACCAAAGAGTGACGTTTTGCAGGATAGATTTCAATTTTTTGAATTTTTCTGAAACATATTTGAATAAGCCTAGACTTTGTCTGAAAGAGGTATTTGAATGTTTTTTCGTTTTTTCGTAACATATTTGAACATGTTTTTATTTTTCTAACATATTTGAATGTTTTTTATTTTTCTAACATGATTTTCAATTTTTTTAGATTTTTCTTGAACATATAATTTGAATGTGTTTTCTTGATTTTGAAAGTTTTCTAAAACTATGTACAAGAAGACGAGGAAGCGTGGATGCCCCTAGCGATAGATGAGATGTACAACGGCATAAGGCCATGTGCGTACGAGAAAGGTGAAGATGCAAAAATGCCCCAGCGATTAGGTGGGAGTATTCAAAGGTAAACTCTCCACAGTGTAGAAGTGGGACCCAAGGACATTATGGATAGGTTCAACATGATGATGAACATAAACCAATGAAGTGCTGGGAAGAAGCAAGGATGCCCCCAGTGTAAGTTGGCCTAAAAGCACATGATAGAAAGGAAGGAGAGGATTGCTTTTGTGAAAGGGAACAAAGGTGTCCAAAAACATGGAAAGAAAAGTAATCTTATAGACATGGATGTTCTGAATGAAGTAGACGAACGATGTGAATGATATGAATGTAGCTTAGAAGACCTCACGATGAAGAAGTTGATTAGCCAAAGGCACAAATCGTGAGACAAGATAATGGACTAAAGCAAGAGTGTGAACAAGGTCCAAATAATGACACTTGGTAACATACTAATCCTGTTTACTCATAGAGATCTAGTGTGTGCACGTGGAATTTAATTACCTCTTGAAGGGAAGATTTAATAGAAAACAAGTGAAGACACCCTAGCCAATGTGTAGGAATGATTTATTTTGATAGGTGATAGGTGATTTGTGAATGAAAGGTGGAAGCATAGTCGTACATTGCTCCGCTTCCATCCACGCGTCCATAGCCCCGACGAAGATGTCATTTCATTCTAATCGCAACATTACTCTATTTCCAGTCAGGTGTCCATAGCCCCGATAGAGATTATTGGAAATACCCCAAGAGAGAGTTATATATCAATTTATTTTTTCTTTGTAGCTTTTAGCTTTTGATTTTTGATTGATTTTGATTCATTCTTGCTTTCTGAAAACTTATTTCAGCTCTCTGGTTTGACAAGGGGTTAAGAACCACATGATATGGCTTGATGGAAGGAGGTGGAAGTGATTGTGATGACGAAATTGGCTAGTGTTAACAAATATGTACAAAATTTCTTCGTAACAAGTTTATTAGATGTTGAATGTGATAGGATCTCTAAGAGGTTAGTCGTTCTTTAATTTACCAAGGTGATGAAAGACCAAGGTCAAACAGATACCATAGATATAAATGTCACAACATGTGTGCGAATAAGCTAACCAAAGTATCACCGAAGGGATGAAAATGGTAGGAAGACTTTGTAGAGGAATGATAAGAAAGAGAAGAAAGAAACATCCATGTGTATGCAATACCTGATTACAATGTTTGAGAAAATGTACCTTTGTTTTTTATTGTGTTTTCTCAATTTTTTTTGTATTTTTGCACTATTGTTTTGATTTTTATATTTTTGATAGTTTTAGGAAAGGTTGGGAACTAACAAAGTCACTCTGCATGTGGTAAGATCTGAAAATAATGTCTCCAACTTCCTTGATAAGGGAGACTAAGCATGTTTGCTTAATCAAGCATAATCATGTTATCCTTGATCTCGATGATCGTGGTGAGCTCGTACTCAACAAATGACTACGATTTTTCCTGAAACGATGGATTTCATATGCAGGTATCTTGATTTCCCTATTGAAGAGGTTTATGCACTTTGCACCATACTTGATGGTTAAGTTGATGTGTGTTCTTGAATTGTGTTTGATTTTTAACCTTAAGATCATGTTGAAAGTGTTGGGAGCTATATAGTTCTTTGCAGTTTCGATCATGAGCTTGATTAAGAAACTGTTTGGGTTTCTTATAAGCTAACACATGTGTGACTTGTCTGATCCTAAGAAGTGAGAAGAAAGTGAACGTGGACATGTCTATGACTTGATGGTAGGAACGGAAGAAATGATTATGGGCTTGCCCCGGTCATTGAAATAAGAAAGTTGTGATGTATGAAAAGGATATGGTCCTAAGAATTGAATGAGGATGGGCAATGAGGAGGTGAGCCATTGATAGAAGATGACGAAGGGATGATAGAATATGGCCCTAAGATGGAAGAAGTTGGACTATGAGGACATGGCCCAAGAATAGAAGAAGATGACGAAGGGCTGCTAGGGCATGGCCTAAGTATAGATGAGGAGGGACTACCAGGAGGGGTCCCATAGATAGAAGAAGAATAAAGGACACTAGGATGTGTCCCAAGGATGGATGAGGAGGGACTACTCGGGAGGGGTCCCATAGATAGAAGAGGATGAAGGGCTACTAGTATGTGTCCCAAGAATAGAAGGGGAATGGGACTACCAAGGAGGTGACCCACGAGTAGAAAATGGAGGGACTACCTAGTAGTTTGCTCCTAGAATAGAAGAAGTTGGGCTATGAGGACATGGCCCAGGAATAGAAGAAGAATCAAGGAGATATTTTGATTGAGGAATGGTGATAGATAATGAATGATTTGGTAATGAGAAGATAGACCATGGCTCAATGGTAGACCCTGATATCTCATCATGCTTAGAAGAAGGTGAAGATGGAGAAGAAGAAGAATTGAGTTCCATGACCTTAGGATTCTCCTCTATGTTCTATCGAAAAGGATCAATTTCTTTTCCCCAATACGCGAGCGTATCAAGTTCTAGAAAGAAAATAGTTTGTAATCCTATAAAGGGATATCATAGTGTACTCTGATTATTTCTTCATTCCGAGAGAAATCAATGAGTAGAGGTTGTTGTTCTTTGGCCATAGAAGGTTGAATAGAAGAAACAAGTCCAATAAGCGGGGGATATTGATTAACAGAAGAAGATGACTCAAGGGAAGAAGTAGGATTGGTGGTAGGCACCTCATGAATGGAAGATTTTGATCTAGACCTATATTTCTTTTCTAGAAGATGATGTAATGTAAGAGAGAAAATAGGATCACATAGCCATCCATTAAGTTGTGACATTGGGGTCGAGTTAGATTATTTTCTAGAGGGAATCCAAGTCGTGGAACTCTTCAAAGAAGAAAGAGGTCGTTGAGACAAGTAATGAAGAAGGTCCTATGAAGAAAGGGAGGACCATGACTCAACATCCAAATTATATGTTCCATCAATGAAACATGGAGTCACACGAGTCTTCAAAGGAGGAAGACATCGTTGAGGTGATTTGGAATAAAGTTCCTACAAAGGAAGGGAGGAATATGATTCAATATTTAATCTATGGGTATCTGAACAATAGTTAGGATCTGAGTCTTCAAAAGAAGAGTGGGAGTCTGAATGGTAGTTTGGATTTGAATCAGAAGAAGAAGAGTGGGGGAACCTGAATAATAATTTGGATCAGAAGCATCCAAACCATACCATTGACTGTTAGCTGAAGGTGGGGAAAAGGATACCTGAATGGGCTCTCTAACATGAAGAACCAAACGAGGTTCGGTTGTAAAGGGAATCTTTTAATTTGAATTCCTAAACCTAGCTTCTATATTTTTGTAAGTATGGGGAACTGCGTGATAGTCGGTCATTTTTTTCATTATTTTAAGCACAAATGTCTATATCTAGATAGTGTGATGGAACTCCTTTGAAGGGAAGGAAGTGACATGTCAATTCAGAGAATCATAATGGCATCCAACTAGACATTTCTTATGCGTGCGTGATTTTTTTAAGAAGGTATGAGGAATATAGACATCGTTATGACACAATATCGATGAGATCAAAAGGGATTGTCTTAGAAAATAATTTTTTTTGATGAATAATCAAAAGGAACAATCATGCAAGTGTGAAAAACAAAGCCAATAAACAAAATACACCATATATAAATGCATGTGCAAAGTGATAGTTCGATGCAAAGATGATCAACACAATGCCAATATTTACGTCAATCTTAAAATGAACAAGGCATAAATATTAACAAAGGGTAGATGTGACTCCTAATCAAAGGATACCTCAACAAGTTCAACAACCAACAAGGCCTAAATGCTAAAGGGTGAGGTTTACACATGTAATCTACGTATCCACACCAATTGGACACGTTAATAAAGCTTCATGAAGAACTCAAATATTAGTGCCAAAGTGGTATCAAAACAACACAAACAAAGTAAGTGAAACTCTTAAATAATTTGGACAATGTTTTGAAGTCAAAATAATTCAAATTATATTAAGGATGTACTAAAATGTGGGAAGTGTAATGCCATAATGCAGACACTTAGATCACATTTACGAGAAATGCAACATAAGTATCTGAATTGTGTTGAGACAATGCAAACAAGGTAACATATCAAAGGGATATCAAATGATGAATCAATCCTGACTATGATGATGATCTTGAAATGAAGATCAAGTGGCCATCAAATATATGAGGACGCATCCACACACTTTAGATGTTTAACAACTCATCCATAAACATGGATGAGTGTAAACAGACAAAAAAGTAGTGAACACTATCTATGAAAGCACTCTCGAAAGATGCCTTCTCTTGTCCCAAATGGGCAACAAGAACGCAAAGGTGTAGATAAAAAGATGGAAATAAAATAAGTGTTACTTGGGTAGAGTGTCACCTCATCCGAAGGTGAGAAAGAAACCAAGATAAGTAACACGTTTTAAACTTCATGATGAGATATAGTTAGATCTAACTTAAATGGATTTGCTACCATGTTCGAAAAACAAGGCTTTAAATCTAAACAATTTATCACTTCATGATGGCTAAGACACAATAATTGACTAGTAAAGTGGGCTCCTTGATGGAATGGCTTCCCTAACAAGAACTCTCAACTAGGTGTCACAAGCTATCTTAAGCGAGCTCAATTTACCCAAAGAGTCACAATGACTGATTTGCGAGTATCTCCGCTTTACTTTACCCCCTTATGATATAATGAGAAAATAGTGCATTCAGTTGTATCGTCATTGGGGTCGTCATACGGATAACGTTTGACTCTAACTCAAAATGTAAAACTTGTCAAGTGGGTAAGCGGAGTGCTTCTTGTTTCATCCACGATGTTACTTAGAGGTGGATTACTTTAGGGTTCCTTGAACCACCCCCATTGTTGTAGCTTAAGGATTTATGCCAAAGGGGTTATGTTCTAGTTCAATGGATAGGGACGTACTCTTTACTGAAACCTGCAATACAGTGTGATGAAATTGGTGTATTTTTTATCTTTTTAACTTAAATGTGATTTTAAGTAACACATCATTTGGCAACCTATATGAAAACACATGTTAGTGGGTTATTTTTTCTTTTTTAGCTCCTCCTTTCTTTGACAAGTGTTAGTTCCTATATGCAAGGAGTTAGTATTTTTCCATAAAATATCATGATATTAAAAGAGAGTTTGTGTGTTGCTTTTGATTCCTAAGATCACCAAAAAAGGCACGAAGGAAGAGCATACACAACATGGAAACCCAAATAAAAAAATATATGGAAAATACCTTAAGTGGTTTTATAGAAGGAAACTTGTTTTAGCCAACTTTGAACTTTAATCTATTTTAAAGCTTAAATTGAAGTGTTTTGGAAGCAAAAATAGAATATTTTTGAAATGTTTTTTACTCCTAAGATCACCTAAAAGGTACGAGGGAAGAGCATACGCATTTCAAATTACCCCTACAAATGTAAAACATGAACACTAAACTAATTTAGCACAAAAATGCAATGGAAAAGCAACCTACAAATCACTATTAGTGTCAGAAAACCTTTCAAACTATTAGAATATTCAAGAAAACAAGTATTCAGACTTTAAAACACTTTAAAAAATGACTATTTACCAAATAATGTAAATTTTCTATAACTCAAAATCCTAATTTTATGATTCCCTTATGTAGTTCTCTTCAATACCATTCCATCACAACAAAAACAGAGTCATTTCGAGCTCGCGAGAAAACATTATGGATTCCAGATGATTGGTGGTGAATGTGGTTCGACACAGACGCACCCCAGTACTGACATGTACGTGTTGGTGTAGGTGGTATATTTATTCACTTATTTAGTGTTATTCCACCTCACCAGGTGAGTCATCTCACTTAGCTGGACATGGATCTAGATGTCATCTTAGTTATGATAGATTCTCTTACAGGTGTGTCATAGGAGCTACATTCCCATTTGGGAAAGTAAGTCCTCTTCTCCATTATGGAGGAATCTTCTCTTACATGGGAGTTACACATTGACTCGCCTATATGTACACCACCTCTTTTGATCTATGTCATGCTAATACAAGCCAATACAAGCCAAGCTAAGCCTTCCATTCCACTCCACTTTTCAAATCTTGAGCGCTCATATGCATGCACATTGCTTTACAAAGCTTGCTTGCTTTAATCTCGCAAATCCTACACTTTGGTGAAGTGCAACTATTCGATGCATGTGAATTCCTTATAGGTCTTCATCCTACTCTCCTTCATGGTACTAGAGCGTGGGGATCGGAATCAAATTGCTCACCATCATTGCTCCACCGTGTAGTTTCTTGTGCAAGCTCTTCCTTTTGCATGTGCTCTACTTGCATATTTTGAGATTCTTGTGGGTGTATTTTTCGGGTGTTTGTGCTCTTCAAGTGCTCAATAGCCTTGCATGTGTGCTTTGGAGGAATTTTTCAATGTTCAGGTTTCAAAATATTACAGACCCTGCTTGGCTTCAAGTTTCTCTCTTTCAATTCGGGCAATGCTTCATCCTTCGAGTTGAAGGATTGCATTCGATTTTTGGCTAGGTCTGGTCTGCGTGTTCGTTGTTCTCGGCTCGTGCCTTGGTTTTTTGACCTCCATTTATAGCTCATGGATCCTTTCTTGCTATTCTTTTAGATCATTATCATGCTCTGCTTCGGGACTTCAGGTTGTGCCCTCTCGCTACTCGTTCATGGTCGGAGTTCCATAAATGCGGTCTTGGCTTGAACCCGGTTTCTTCCAAGCTTGAACGTGTGTGCATCCCAATCTCGGTTTGATTCATGGTTCATTTGAGGAGGAATCATTGTTCATGTTATCCCAGTCTCATTTGTGATTCGTTTGAGGCATCACTGTTCATGATATTTCAGTCGTGAATCTCTACCGTGTGTCTTTGGATTGCGCTGCGTACAATGTTTTGTTTACAGGTTTCTGTTGGCTCATGGATATATCTCACCTCATGACCTATTTACCTTGGAGACTGGGTCATTGTTGGCACCTTAGCTCTTCCACTGATCCTATCCTAGCCACATTTGATTTAGGACCTGTCTCCTACAACACTCTAACCATCTGTCTGACTGTGTCTTCTCGCATGTGGCTTCTCCTCTCTCCAGCTAGGGTCGTTACTGTTCTGCAGACCTTCCAACAGCTCAGGAATCTATTTTGTAGTTACAACATCCTACACACATAGCTCCTTCCTACCTCAAAATTTCAAACCTACGCCCCCATCAACACGTGGCTCTATTAAACTTGGTCTCCATAATGGCATCTACAACACATCCAGCTCTGCAGACACGTTAACCTGCCTCTACACGTTGCCAACACTTTTACAAGCTCTGTAGAAATTTGTTAGCTCTGCTACTAAATGGTATGAACACTCCCTACCAGGATCTCAGCAGATGCAGTCACACATGGCTGGTGGCCTCCTTTCTTGGTGCATCTCTAGCACATGCAGCACCTAACTGGTTATATGCACAGCCAGCCTCTTGGTCAACCCTCAACGAGCACCTCCAGCTCCTTCACACGTGGACAAATCCCTTGAGTGCAACAACTTCAACGTGGGCCCCTCCTATATTTTTTTAATGTTTTAAGATTAAAAAAAAAAACATTACATTGACTTTGTAATAAGTTTTAGGTTGTATTTTGCTTGTTATTATGTCCTTCATTCACATGTCGAAGATGGAGGACAAGGTTAGGGGTTGGCAGGGGGCTAATCCCCCCTTGCAAGAAAAACAAACCCTTACTAGAATTTGATTCTATTTCCAACGACTAGTGACACGACACCCTTTTCACCCATTTTGAGCACTTTTTTAATGCATTTGCAGTGTCTAGTGCATTTTTTCATTAGTTGCGGGAATCATTTTAATGCTATAACTATTGACTCGCTGCTCATTTTTTAGCGCTTCCTTGGTCAAAGTTGCATGATTTTTTACAAAATACATGATGGCATTGCCAATTTTCTAAACACACTAATTTTATAAAGTGCCACATTCTGGGGGGGTTGCTTGTACTCTTGGGCCTACACACGCAGGCGCATTATCAGTCGAGTCCGATGTCTTGATTTTGTGCATCTTGCATTTTTTTTTCATGGAGAGTGCTATTTCCAAATGTGAGCGTCGTAAGATCGCCTTACATCCTTCGTCACTTTTCACCGAAAGAGAGACCTATTTAGCTCGGCGTGCTTTCATGGAACGTTACTTCACCCACGAGGGTCTTTCTGCCTTCTTGCTTGGGTCTGTTCCTGCACCCGCTGATCATCATCATCTAGAGGACTTCCTCGACACTTGTGACCATGTCTTTGGTCACATGATGATGCATGTCTCTCATTCTCTTTGGTTTCACGTGGCAGACTCAGATCCACCTCACCATATCTGGAGCATTCTTTAGTCCTTGTATGGAGACCCTTCACATACTGTCGCCATTGTTGCTGCTGCTGATTTATTTATCTCCTCCATTTCTTCATGTGATGATAGTTCCACTGACAAAGGCTCGCTTGGTTCTACTTTTGATGACGAGGATTGTGCATCCAGTTTTGATTTCGAGAGTACTACAGAGGACTCTTCTCCTCTTTCTCTTACTATTCCAGACATTGTTGTCACCCCCCACATCTCATCAGATATGGATCAGTCTCCTACTCAGTCTCACACCATCATTACACACGCCTCATTTCCACCTTCAGTGTGTGAGGCCCCTTTCACTCCTTTACCTTCATTGGATGAATTATACCTATTTTACATCATTCTTATGTTTGTTAAGCCCCCTCATTGGGACGAGTATCTACCTGACCTTAGTCGTATTTTCACATAATCTACTTGTGATGCACTACAGGTTTCTCATCCACCTATAGGTGTTTCAGAGGAGTTCATTACCTCCGTTGTTAGGAGTGCCCCTTCCGGGACTCTTACCACTTCCACTTTTTTGGAGACCTTCATTGATCCACCCTCAGCTGTGGATCCTTTTTCTGTTGTGGAGGATGTTTTTCTCCCCTTCACATCACTTGGGGGGACATCCTTTCTGCGGGTGTTCCTCTTCACTTTGACAGTTCTACACATGTGGCATTACCTTCAGTTCCTTAGCACTCACTCGCTAGACCTATGTCACACTTTTGTGCACCAGACTCAGAGTTCTTCATCTTGCTTCCTTCAGTTTCCTTTGTGGAGTGGGCAGACTTCCAGCACGTCATTTCTATCCTTCCTAAGGGCAGGCACACAGTTCATTGCAGGTGGCTCTTCTTTAGTCTAGAGGCAGAGGATCTCGTCATCGACATTCTTCTGGGAGTCTTCTTAAATCTAAAGAGTTTAGATCTGTCCTTGACATCTTCTACATTCCTCTCATCTCCTTCTTCTTCTCTCTTCTTCTTCTTTTCAAGAGATTGCCTCTTTGTACATGGGTACCCTTTCAGGCTCGTCTAGAGCTGGGACCCATATTTGGGATCTTTATTAGATTAGAGAGTGTGTTGTTCTCTTGTGGTGGATGTTTTTCCCATTGGTTTTTCCTTCACTGCTTGGGATCTTCTTCTTTTACATGGGTACCTCATCAGGCTTTTTACCGGGACCCATTTCTCATTTGTGACTTGCCACCTCATCCTAAGTTACGATGAAGGGGGGTTGTTGGTGTAGGTGGTATTTTTATTCACTTATTTAGTGTTATACCACCTCACCAGGTGATTCATCTCACTTAGGTGGACATGGATCTAGGTGTCATCTTAGTTATGATAGATTCTCTTATAGAATATGTCATATGTGTAGGTGTGTCATAGGAGATACATTCCCATTTGGAAAAGTAACTCCTCTTCTCCATTATGGAGGAATCTTCTCTTACATGGGAGTTACACATTCACTCCCCTATATGTACACCACCTCTTTTGATCTGTATCATGTTAATATAAGCCAAGCTAAGGCTTCCATTCCACTCCACTTTTTGAATCTTGAGCTCTCATATGCATGCACATTACTTTACAAAGATTGCTTGCTTTAATCTCGCAACTCCTACACTTTGGTGAAGCGCAACTATTCGATGCACGTGAATTACTTCCAAGTCTTCATCCTACACTCCTTTAGTACTTGCATGTTTCAACACAAATGTGCGCAGAATGACACCTATGGGCACCCTCTGTAAAATCTGTATAATCACAGAATTTCAAAATTTTCAAAAGTAAACAGGTTAAAGGTTTGTCAAAAAATCCTATTTTTACCTCAAAGCCACAAAATATACATGATCAATCATGATTTAGCTTACTTAAAAACTGAAATCATGTATATAACAAGCTATTTATCCTAAAAATCATGAAAGTGGTTAGAAACATGAAAATAAATAACTTAAAAAGACTCCATTAATGGAGGATGGACTTCATGTCCCACCGGGTGCGCCAAATGTATGCAATGGTAAGTTGCAAAAGATGTGGAATGAGCCTAAAGAAACTCAAAGCATTGCTAACTCAACTATGCGCCATGAGATTAGACATAAACAAGGGAAACTAACATGAAAGTAATATAACTTCGACAAAAACATAAAAAACTAACATGTAAAAACTACTCTATACTCTTTAGATTACTTAATTTAAGAAATTGAACCTAAAAAGATCTACTTAACAATCAAAGGTGTGATGTTTGATATGAAACTCAAGCTTTCAAGAATGGAGTCTGACCATTAATAGCTTCAAGGCCAATGATTCTCTCCATATTACTCAAAAATTGGATTATGGATGCAAATAGAGGTGTTATCTCAATAATGGAGGAAGGAAAGCATTAGATCAAATTTCTAATTAGCTTGAAGCTAATACTAATGAGATCCAAGATTTCTTAGGCTTGTTTTGGCTTTGTGTTATGTAAAGTTGTGGTTTTTTAATGGGTAGGCTTAGCCATGTATGTATAATTATCCACTTGGGAGAGATTGGAATTTTGTTGTATGTGGGACTAAAGCTCAAAATTCACTTTTAGATTAGATTAGGATAAACATGGTTTAGGCTTATTTAATCTTGGTTTAGGCTATTTAACTAGGGTTTAGGCTAGTTAAACTTTTATTAGTGAATTATAAGAGACTCATTGAGAGTTGCAAGGTGTCTGGATAACTAATTTCAACCTATAGATGGCCTACAAAGCTAATAGAAGTGGTATAGAGAGAACTAGGGAGGTTCTGAATGGTCGAAAGGATGTTTGTTTAGCTAATAAGAGAGATATTAGCCAAATAAGCTGATTATAGGAGGAATACAAATGAGAAGGTGTCGTGCATGGGCATCCGAGAATGGAGCAAAGAAGGGTTGATTAACGAAGTGTTGTTAATTGAATTGATTGGATGAAATGATAAGTGTAAGCATATTTTAGTTGTCTACACTATTCATCCTATGGACCTCACTCTATCACATCAACCTTCACATGCACCACCTACCTTAGCATGTCCAACATTTACTTGCACACTCCTAATGAATGACTCATTTTGGGAACATATTGCATTTGACCCTACATTTGATGCCCTTATATGATCCCATGATGGTCTCTCTCATCTCGGTTTCACCTTTAAGGATCTCCATCCTTCTACTCATGACCCTCATGTCTACTATGGGTTTATCAATATTACCACCACTTATGGTTTCCATGTATTTTCATCTTCTCATCTATTTCTCACCTACTCCTCGTTCTTCATAATTCACATTAGGGTAATCTTTTCTTACTTATATTCGAGGAACATTATATTCTATTCATACCAAAATTTCATTTCCCATGCCTTTTAGCAACATTTCTATCGATATTGATTCTTCTCCTACTTACGCTCCAAACATATCACATTGGAATGCCCACAATTTTCCACCAATTCCCTTTATGGATAAAGAATATAAAATTTATTTATATGCACTCCACCACAATGGGTCCCTATATGAACCTCCTCACTTTATATCTTATCAGGTTTCTAATTTTGTCTCAGCAGGTTTCGACAATGACATTGAAGATCTCCTTGATAGAGGCACATAGTCCTCTTCTATATCATACAATCGGGGGGCATGGGTATCCTCCTTTACACCCATCTCATCTCAGCATAATCACTATTATCATTTGTAACATTCTTATATATTCATATCCTCACATTAGGAACATCCATAACGCATTCTAGCATCACAACCTGATGACAAACTCTTGTGTCTCAGTTCACACTTGAATGTTTAGGGATTATTACTACACCTAACCCCACACACTATAGTATAGTAATTATACATTACATTTCATCACACACCACCCACACTACACCATATATTCAACATTTAATCTACATACTTTTTCCACATTCATACATCAAACATCATACTAGTCTTCATCTAACATATATTGTACTTATATCTTCCATGTGTTTACCATGATACACTATTCATCCTATACATTACATACACTATTAGGATAGTTACATAGTGCCTCACATCCTATACATAGGCATATACCATACGTCATATACTATACAACTCCACACTTACTCATCTATCTACATGCACTAAATCACACATTATACATTACATTTTATACATTTTTACACATCTACCATCACATTTTAAACACCACATTTTTATAGATTCTCTTCATCATATGAACATTTTCTATCATTATATATGCTATAATGTATTCTATGCACTGCAATCACTACTCGATGATGCACTTTATTTCTTCAGTCCATATTAAACTGCTAATGGTTTACAAATAAAATGGACCTTACACTCATCACATATGTGGAAATCCTAGGATAATGACATGTTATTTAAAATAAATCGTCACCTTTTCTATGCTTTTGTAGCTGTATACACCTCAGGTTACATCATAAATCCCTATTTTCATCTTATAGTGATATACGCTTAGGGCTAAATCATCACTCATCTATACATATCATAGTTATATAAGCTTAGGGTAAATCCTCAATTATACATTCATTTGGTCATGATATATGCTTTGGCTATAGGGTTCAGGCACACATTGTTGATAGGTCATATCTCATCACTACACATATACACTTCTCATAATGCATTAACACAATACACACTATTCAAACATTTCCCAATGAAGAATTGTCATTTACGGTTTGTTCTAGACTGAGAGGGGGAGAAAAAATGAACCTTATTACATACATTTCCATACACCCAGGGGCACATGGCTCCAATCATTCCATATTGTATTACATTCCATCCATCCAAAACATATTGCATATTATGGTTGATTCTACTCTTGTTTACTTTTTCTTGGTCATGGTCACTTTTTTACACATACTAGTTAGCTCACTTATATTTAAGTTATTTATATCATACACACATGCGCATTCATGCCTTTGTCTAGTTTTGATCATAGATACATATTTCTTACATGTAACATGGATGCTCACCTTCTACCCTTCCTACATAGGTCACTAGGGGTATCCACACACATTTGTCTCTTCCAGGTTCTATTGTTTCATTCTTTATTTAGCAATTTGCATTTATTAGTTATACACAGTTTTAACATACTATTATATTTCTAACATGATAATGGATGCTTCAGGTGTAGAATTTGTAATGCAGGGATACCTTTTCCATATTTTTTTGTCACATTGTATGCTATTATTTCCTATTGTATACGGGCCTTGCTCTCTGTTCGGTGTGTACACTTGTTTGCTATTTTCCGGGAATGATCGCCTCACATGTCTTGCGACATCATGAGTGATGTAAAATATTTACATCCCCCTTTTTGCGGACTACTTTGTCTTTTTTTGTATTTACTACATTATTTGGTAGCTTCAACACTATTTGTGGAGCATAGAATTTTTTTTTTCTAATATGCATGCATGTTTACACTTGTCTATTGGCTCACCTTTTTATTTTTTGTTGCTTTGGTTTTTACCAAGCACTTTCTAGGATTAAAACATACATGTGATTGGTCCTCTTTTGGGGTTGTATTCTCCTATCAATGATGTTGCATGTAAACCAAAATATGAGGCCATCATTTATGGTTTTCTACATATTAACAAAAATATTGTGCATTGGTTTTGTTCAGTTCTACATAGCGAGTTAGTTTAGACCAGTCTATGAACCCCATACATAGTTACTTTTACAAAACATGGTGTCCTTAAAATTCTTGGAGGTAGTTACATGCATGGAGGTTATAGTGGGTGTACCTTTCTACACTAATTCAGCCAGTGGAATTGGATAACCCAAAAAATATGGATGATATAGAGATATCTTCACACACAATTCACAGAAGAAGTTAGAGCCTAGAGGGCACAAAGCATTTCGTACATACACTTATTCATTTAGATTGGTGTGAGATATCCTGAAAAAATCACATTATAGGATATCCTTCTACACTCTCTTAGTCGCTATAGATCAGGTGCAAATGTTCCATTTACATTTTATATTTACATTTTTTTATTCTACATTTACATGCTTTCATATACATGTGTCTTTTATATTGTGTTTTTACACATGCACACACATATTTGAATACTTGATTGTTTTCTCCTTGCATGTCCAGCCTTATGAGAAACAAGAAGTAAAATGGGAGAAACAAAAATGGGATCAACTAAAACACTCACCAATAACTCACATGCTTTACTAACCATGTAGGTACATTACACACTACATCTGCTACACATGAATTCCTCCCTAGGTTCACTCTCATCACTTTTTTGTGCATTTTCAGCTTTATTTTCTAGGATCCTCCATATCTTTTTCATTACACGCTTTTTCTAGTCCTTTGACGCATTTATTCATCACTTTACATCAGCATCAAGTACTCATATTTTTTTACTTTATGTTACAGAGATTTCTGCTCACGAACAAAATCATGAACTTTACAGATTATTTATCCCAATTTCATATTACAATTTAGAAGCTTATTGACTAAATAAATTAGTAACTAACCCTCATCCTTTAGCCATATTTTTTTATTTTATTTCATCATTATCAACCTCTTGCACACATATCCCTAGTCAACTTCTATCATCCCACACAATTTTAGCCTTGACTAGGGCACCAAAATTAGTACTCAGGTGTTTGTGAGCACCCTGGAACCACCAGTAGTGCCTCTATCCTTTTTATACTTTTCCCCCACTATTTGGGATCTTTCTAGCCATTTGATGTCTTTATCTTTCTTTTAGTCAAACTTTTCGAGGTTAATTATGAAATAAGACCAATACAACCCTATAAATATAAACTTATTAGACCATAATGAGGAAGCTAGAATCACTTATTACTATCACTCCATCTAGAATTGAATCCATCTAATACAATGGAGATCCTTTTCATCCACATATATCAATCATCAAGGCACAAGGCTAGGACATGTGCATCACACATCATAGGGGGAGGGATTCTATTTTATTCAATGCATACATTGTATTACATTTAATACACATAGTTATTGCTTACTACTTCATAAAGTGTGATAGGAACAAGAGAAACCTAGGGAATGTTCACACACACTTGTAGATAGAACTACATTGGGTCTGAGAGGTAGTGTAACACTCAGTTAGTAAGTCCACCATTGTGGAAGCTAAGGTCAGTCCAACCCCTTCATATGCATATTTCTATTTTAAGGTTTGATTCTTATTTTGGATTCCTACAAGTATTTCATTCATCTTGGATTATTTCTGGCATTTGAAAGAGTACAAGAAATATGATACAACACACAATGAAGGTTCAATATCACCTCTCATCTCTACAGAGATCAATTTCATATTGCATACCAGAGCCCCCTCAGGTACCTCAGTCCTCCTCCAAACTCAAGTCTTTTTAGATCTTCAAGATCCATCCTTTCCAGAAATTGATCTCCATAGTCATTCCTACTTTTGTAATTTCCAGTAATCACTACAACATAATCCCATGAGCATCTGTTATTTAGTTGAGATCTTTCCTCTTCTCTCTTACATATTAGGGCTACAATTTTTTTTTCCGTAGTTACTTAGATTATTTACATACTTCTTTACTACATTCATTTACTTTAGTACAACTTTTCATAGCTTAGATTAATTATCCCCACACTTCATAGTTAAATTTTAGTTAGTCACATACACCATATAAATTTTAGACATACATAAATTGTTGATTGCAAAATTATTTAGGACATTTCAGGGCTAATAGTATTATAGGGATAACAAATAATCCCATTAATATCTTCCATTTTTATGGTTCATTTTTACAATTTTGATTGAAATAATATTCCCAATAACAAAAATAAAAATGTAAACAAACATTTAAATTATCAAATCAAAGTGTTCATTTCTATATACTATTTTTTGTATCCATCGAGGTGACCACTTTTACAACAATTGTAGTTCTTATTGAACTTTTAATGGAAAATTTTAAAATGATCAAAGTTTTTCTCTAAATCATGTCTTGTAAGATTGATGGATAAATTTATATTTTCTTAAATTGTTCAGTGGAACTTGTCACTTATAATTACCTTTACATTTTTTTGTTTGAATGTAATGTATTTTTTTAATAGTTTCATCATTTTACAATATTTATTAGACATACACAAATTGATGATATATTAGACATAAAAACACACAAGTAAATCTGGACTAAATTGATTTCCTAATGATTTCATTCAATTAGTATTTTTGGGTTATAATGGAGAAGTAAAATATAATTGGATAGTTCTAGATGGTATGTGTAATTAAATAATATTTGTAGGTTTGGTCTTTGGCCGGTGGTCATTGGTCTGTGCAGACCATCAATGTTGACTGTCCACATCTTCTTTTAAATAAATTTATCATAGCACTGCCCCATAAATTTATTCTTCTATGATCACAAAATATTAAAAAAAATCCCCCACAGTTTATGAATCCAACCTACCTCTATGGGTATTGTGGCTACTGAGGTACCAATTTAAATAATTTGCTTGACCACTAATTTATTTATAAATTTTACAACCTTTATTTAACTTAATTATTTGGTGAAAATAAATGTAATTTGATCCTTGGTGTTACAGTAGAAAAGTTAAATCACATCATTTTGAATCATTTATTCGATGTAGTGATGAGAAATCTCCAAATTTGCAATTCTTGCATGATAGGCATAATTCTTTGCCAGCAAAATTGTACATTTTCTGTCACAATATAATATTGAAGGTTTATTTTTAAGAAAATGGAAATCACCAAGTATTCTCCTTAACCATAATACTTCATGAAAATATGCACATGCTAAAGAATATTCCACCTCTAATGATGATAATGTAATTGTTGGCTGATTTCTACTAGATCATGAGATAATTGATGAAAAAATTTGTACTTGTGTAAAAATGGACAACTCAAAACTTCATCATTATGTTGAAAATTCTTAGGTGGACTATACCTAAGCTAAGGAAGTTTCAATGTTATTATTTACTACTGAATTAATTAATGATTAAAGTGAAATCTGTAGTCATGTGTGCTGTTACAAAATGTAACAAATCACATAGTCTACAATTTCATGATACCTTCAGCAAAAGAACACAAGGGCCTCGAAGGATAGTTGTGTTGTCTTAATGAAGACACCAAATTACTAAGTCGGTGAGGTGTTGAGTTTTGAAGAATCAAACAGAAAGTGTAGATTACAAAAAAGTAGAGTTCGTTACTGAATGTTACAAGTTCCTATCAATGTTCTTTCCTTCATGATTAAGACATTTGATTATGTTACTGAGTTGTTTATTTCATTAAACAATCCAGAAAAAAAAATCCAGAATGCACAAGGAAATACACAACTCATTTTCAGAATTCAATGCTTTATTCATTAGGAGAGTCAAATGTTTCCCACACAAGCTGTGGGATGTAACTAAAAAGTAAGGTACAACTACTGAAAAGAAAGGTACACATGCATGAAATAGAAAGCAAAGGAGTATGAGTGAACCCAACATTGTCTTGTGGTTTCTGTTCTTCAATTTAAACATCTCAATCTCCATCTTTTGTTTCTCCTTCATCTCCATGGTATAAGCCATTATACCTGAAAAGAAGAAAAGTTACCTGTCAGTTATGAGCTCAATGATCAATTCATATTCATACACTATCCTACTTCGTGCATATGAATATTTTCCTAATAGGATATGTATTCTACTTGAAGAACAAACAACATACATGCTTTATTCACTCAGAAGGAATGAAGAAAGAGAAGATAAATGAAGAAAAACATGGAAATAAGAGAGGCCAAAAAGCCTAATTAATTTTTTAACTATTTTCCTAAGTGTGCAGGTACATGTTGCAGTTAAAGAGAAAAATAGACAGGTCATAAGTGCATACAATAAAAGGAAGAATGTAACTCAAAGTTTCAATAAAATTTTTAAAAAGGGAGAAGTTATAGTATAGAAGAGAGACTAGAAAATAGAAGAACACTTTTTCAATTGCACCTAAAAGGTAAATGGGATGAAGAAAAATTGTAATGCTAATGTTTGGCTAAAAGAGAAGGTCATAATTGAAAGGTATGAAGACAAGATTATGGGAAAAATTTGACAGGGCATCGCCATGTAAAATGGACATTTACAACTTTCCATCATTTTGTTTTTAACTACTACATGCTTAAAGGAATGATTTAAATCAAGTAAGTGATAAAGAAAAATAGTAAATCATGCTATGATCAAGATAACACAACTATGATGTCTCGTTTTATTTACCAATCTAGTTTCAAACATGAAGTGTTATGTTCTGAATTAGAAAATACAACTACTATGTTGGAAATGGATGAAAGAGAGAATTATGGAAAAAAATTGCTAGGGCTTCACCATAAAAATCAACATTTTAAATTTTTAAGTTGCTACAGGAAAGGACAAAAATCAAATCTAGTTGCTAAAGGAAAGGATAAAATTTCAAATTATAAGAAATAAGTTTTCCATCAGATTATTATACAATGCTGAGATACAAATAAGATTACAAAATACTACAAGTAATAGCTTCAGAGATCAAATTGAATGTATGATTTATAGTTACAAAAATAAAATTCATTCAAAATGAATACAGATATGTTGCCATATCAAATAATTACAACTATCTATGCAAGGAAATTGTTCAAATATAGATGCAGCTACAGGTGAAGCTCAAGAACGTTATTCAAGCACAAAACAAATGGAACTACATTTTTCGACAAAACTTGAATTGATTCAACATGCAGGAGTTTGTAAACAGAGTTCCAGATAAAATATGTCTAATGCAGAGGTTCATAAAATAGTGAGGAATCAAATTCAAGTTCATAAATTAAAATATGGAGCCATCCTATAACACTGTTTCCAGGAATATGAGTTACATTATTTTCAGATAGTCAAGAACATTGTTATAGTCAAGTAGTCAATAGATTAAATTTTTCAGAAACCAATTGCATTTAAACACTCATCTCATTGAGAATTTCAATGTTCAAGCGATTTCAGTTTAAAAAGGATTCAAGGAAGTCTTCTCAAAAAGGTGCTACCAAATTTCAAAGAATCAAATTGATCCTAAAACAATGAATTGTAACAAATGGAATCTCCAGAATACAAAATTGAGGAAAATATTTCAAAACAAACCTAAAGTAATATAAGGAACCTATATTTTCATAAAATCATAACTATAATTTCTACAATATTCTCAATAAATGAAAATAAGCTAACAATTGTCCTGAGGTTAAAGCACAAAGAACTCATATAGAGAAGAGGTTGAAGTATAAGTATCTAGAATGAAGAAATTACTTTATGTCCACCACAGTAAAATGAAGGAAGATACAGAGTAAATATTACACACAACAGCCTCCCAAATCAATGTCAAAAGCATCAAGATATAGGTAAAAGGAAAATTCTGAATACCCATGTTTTAAAACATGCAAATCTATAGTTCTAAAATACCATAGAAAACTCGGAATGGCATTCAGAAAAGGAAGAACGTGATTTTAAGGAGTATGATTTCAAAACCACAAAAGTTTACAACAAGCTAAGTATGAAATTTATGCGTTTTCAAAGGAAAATATGAGTACCCAGTTGAAACTTACCGGTTCTAGGTAAAAATTCAGTAAATCCTTGAGGTAAGGTTGCAAAATCAATAGACCCAAAAAAATTTCAGCTCAGAATAGTTTCTAACTTGAGACAACCAAGGCCGAGTCCCGAGGGTTATAAGAAATGAAATGAAAAGTGATTATCAGTTTCAGAGGTTGAAATCGTAATGACTAAGTAACAATGAAACTTAGAGGGTGGGGAAACTTACCTTCCTTCATCAAACGATGATGCACATAGCAAGAGATGATGGCCACCTCAAAAGGAAAACCCGCAGAGACCGGAGAAGAATGGATCCAAGCTCATTAAGCTTCAACAATGGTGGACATTAAAGAAACCTCAGCTTTCAAAATACACACAGGCACGAATGGTACAGGAGACCAAATAATTACAAATATGATCTCAAAGAAAAAATAATGGCGGCCACCTTCACAATCCCTACAGAGAGCTCGAGTTAAGACGGTGGCCAATAAAGAATACAGAGACCTCCTCTACATGGAAATCTGAAAATCGTAGATTAAAAATGACAGAGAGATCAAACACTTCCGCTCACAAAGCTTCACAAGCTTAGATCAACCATATATCATGAAGATATCAATAACACAGCTCAGAGAACTTTGAACAAAGGTGAAATCTCTCAAAAAATTGCTCAGAAAGCTCCAACAGATAAAAACTACAAAGAAATATCAATTTCGAGATCTCATGGCCACACAAAAACCATAAAACTAGATAAAGCTCGAAGAACAAGAAAGTGTAGACCAATAAAACTTGATATGACAGAGAGTTTTTCAAAGGAGGAGTTACAAACTACAGTGAAATATGTGCTCGAATCAAGAACAAAATAATGGTGTCAAAGATAAAATTTGCCATGGCTTAGCCCACATAACAAAAAACCAAAGTAAATGTGCTTAAGGGTTGAAGACACTCTTTACCATGCAAACTCAAGAGGTTAGTTTGAACCTGACTCAACCATGGTTTAGAAATCGACAACATCGAAAACAAAGGATAGAGATCAAGGGCCAAAGATAAAGCCTCATGATCAAAGCAACTAACTACAGTCAGGATGCCACTGCCCACATTAAATTCTAGATCAAAAAACCTAACCGAAGATCAGAAAATCGACAGCTACAAGTTAAAAGGTACAAGATCAACGACCTGAAATTGGCACTAATATTCAAACTATACCACCAAGGTTATAATTATCCTGACCTGAGTTACAGAAGCCACCAACCAAGTCACCATGGAGAAGGGGATAGCCTAGTGTCCACTGAATAGATCATTGTAATGAATTTCAAAGTCTAAACCATAGTGCATGATCCAAATAATGTATAGGGGCTGACCAAATTATATACAGTGATCACCGAAAAGGTGAATTTTATAATATGCCAAGGCCGACAAACTCAAAGGTGGCACACCATATAGTATGGTCATTCCAAATAATAAAAGGTGGTCGAGCATATTGTGGTGGATTTTACAACATGCCACTCATGTTTTAAAATAAAAACCATAGTCTATGCTAAGTCTACAAAGAGTGGCCAAATCCAATGAGGACAAGAGTTCACAAACACAAGTGGCCCCCACTGATGGTGATGGATTATACATGAATTGGGAGTGCATTTTTCATGTGATCACAAAGAATAGATCAGAGGTCATCATCAGATGCAAGAAACCTTTTGAAGGCTTATTACCTTATCCTTCCAGAAAATAAGAGTTGATTATGATTACACATGTGCTCCTAGTGGTCCCCACGGTGGATGAATTATTTTTGCAAATATTGCACATATTGTAATTATTTTGCTCACAAACAGGGAGTTGTATTTTTGCATGGCTTCACAACAAGACAAAATAGAGAAGAAGATAGAGTTGCATGTTTATGGAGAGAGGCTTGCCTAACAAGCAATCTTATTTTAGCAAATTATTCACCCTTCTTTTCTTAAAAATAGAATAGTCAACTTCAGTTTGACTGTAATGTAAGTAAGGCTAATAATGCCTATTTGTAATTGCATGATTTATTTTTTTCCTTTATCTATTTTAAAATAAAGGATAAAAATAAGATGCATGGGTGAGTACAGGCCTTAAGTTATTTTTAGGAAGAGGGTGAATTTTATTTTTGCTATATATTTTGTGTGCCTTTGCAAAGCACAGGGAGACTTCTAGAGGACTTTTGGATATATGATTATTGAAGAAAATTTTACCAGTTTTACCCTCTGAGTGTGAATTATTTTCTTCCTTTCCAAGTTATTTTGCAATCTTGTGTATGTTTCTATTAGTCTTGTGAATGTAAATTCCCTGATCAATCACCTTACCCTACTACAGATTAAGTCCTTTTCTACTTAATTTTTCATGTTAACTTATTAGTACGGTTGTCATTCTCCCTTGGTATAATCAAGTATTTTTCCCTTAAATATTATACAGAAAAACTATTTGTTTGTGAATCAAAACATTCTTCACATATAAGTTGTGTATATAATCAGTCAAATCCCTCATACAAATTTGGTGTATCACCTTAATTTTTAATTCTTTTTTTAGTTATCTTTTACTCTCAAACTCCCAGAAATCAGTTTAGGATACACCAATAAGGAACTGGCCTTGATACTAGAGGACTCACCTCAAAATAGGTCTACCCATAGACCTGCGATGTTTCCATTGTATCTAAAAGAGAGAGAGATCAATTGTGAAAGCTTAGAAAACATGCAGTCATCTCTCTACAGGGTGCACTTTCGAGAGATAACAATAACACCAAATCTAATATTAAACACAAAAACTGTAGTAGATTTGTGATCATTTGTACATCCAACCCAATAAGAATGTGTAAAACTTGTCAAATATATAACGAATTTAAAAATATTCAATACAAAAAATTGATTTCCTTTAACATATCTCAAAATTATTTTAGTTTCTTTCCAATGAAATTATTTGGGAGATTACATCAACTTGCAAACTAGAATAATCACAAAAGCAATGTCAGGCCTAGTTATTATAAGATAAGTAATACTACCCATTTACTATGAATATAGTGTTCCATATACATATTTTAATTCATCACTTGTTGATAATTTCATACCAACTTCAATATGAGTAGTGGCAACTTTACAATTTTATATTTTAAATTTGACCAACAAATTGATAGAAATTGCAAGAGTTTTAATAAAAAAATTATCTCAAGCAAAGGATTCAAGTCCACACTATATTATTTCACTCTAAATAAAACTATATTACAACTACATGCATATATATAGGAGATAACATTCCTAAATAATAGGTTGTATCTATAACATCAATCTATCCTACGTGAGTTGTTTACAAATAACCTCAACCATATTTTTTATAAGTTGTTTTATGTAACAACTATATAATAAAAATTACTAAAATAAAATTGCATTATAATAATTACTAATGTAATTATTATTTATTAATGGAGCACTAACATATTGAATTCGTAGCATTGCTCCCTTATTGCAAACATGGGGAAAAATTGTCTTTGTAATTGCACCTACTCATGATCTCGGTGATTTTCATAGGATGATTGTTAGGTTGGGGAGTCTTTTTTAATGTGTGAAAGTGTTTAATAATATACACTAAGAGTATTATACACTTTAGACAGTTGTCTCACCAGGGTTCGGAGTTGCAACCCCGAAAATAAAATGTTTGGCCTTACAACCTTCCCAATATACCAGGAAACATGTTTTTCTCATATGGGTGAGATTTTGACCCATAGGTTTATGGGACAATTTTGGCCCATGGTTTTAATTCTCATAGTTTTACAAAAACTGCGTAAGCATTTCTCTACTTATATGGTTTTATGCATATAGTAGGTATTATGTAATATTGCAGATGTATTTTGAATTTGGGTGTGAATTCTATAGAGTTTGTTGGACATATATCCGAGTAAGATCTGGGTATTATATTAAGAGAGCGGTGGCTTGTAATAAAATTTGAGCAAGATTCTTGGTAGACGTTTCCCAAATTAGGTGAACCACATTAAATATTGTCTCTTTGTGTTGTGTTATTTTATTCTACACTTTAGTTTGAGATCTGTAATATTTTTTGCATATTAGTTTCTATTGTTGTGATTCTGTGAGGGATTATTCCGCATATTTTATCCCTTATTTCCTAATAATGATCACAAATCTCGAGAATGGTTTTGCATATAGTTGACAAAAAATTGAGAATGGTGGTTTTGCAATTGGTTTACCATAAACCAAAAAGGTGATGGTTTTGTGAATTGTTTACCAACAACCAAGAATGTTGGTTTTTACTATTGGTTTACCATAAACCAAAAATGAAGGTTCTCAAGTGGTTTACCTATAACCACATCATCATGTGCCAGGTACTATTATCAGCCCTCATCACATTTCACTAAAGGGAATAACATATGAAATTCTGCTGAAATTTGATGCTCATACACACAAACTGAAAACTTGTAAATGGAACATTGTATTATGTTCCCCACTTAATGTGAAATTCCATTTATTCTATAAACCAAGAAATAAATAATATTGCATACTTAAATGTGAAACACACCACACGCAACTGGAATAAAATACACAACTGAAACAAAATGTGCCACCAAATCTTCATGCGGCCTCGTCAATAGTGACTAACAAGAGGTCGTTGATTGACCTCTCACCTTTGTTTTCCTTTGTCCTCTAGTCAATTGTTGCTAGTTTAGCTGGATGTTATTATGGAGATCAAAAAATACCCCAACAAGATGGACGTCACTTACAAGTGAAAATGCATCCAATAATTAAAAAGTGAAGAAATGTTTTTGTTTTTATAATTTTTTGACTACATAAAAAGACACTTACAATGAATTTGAAAATTTATCATAACAATGATAGACAAAACTTAACTTTCGATGACACACTTTTATAATAAAGACCCACAAGAACTTAATTATTATGAAAATTTTGACAACTACTCACAATTTTTAAAAAATGACCTATTTAGAATACTTAATGTGATATATATATATGACAACTTAGATGTACAAAAAAATACTTTTAACTCTAAATATATAACTAATGACTTCTAACTAAAAAATTATGAGAAGTATATAATATTCAAAAAAAAATTGAATTTTTTCGACACACTAAGAGGAATACAAGATAAATTAATAAGAAAATAAAAAATTAAAATCCTATAGCCATGTATTATGGACGAAACACAATAAATAAGACCGACTGAGAAATTGAATAAAGAACAAGCGAAAGATAAGGATCAAATTATAATCTAAACGCTAATATACATAACATGTTTTTATAATTTCGACCTTGGAATGTATGTGGTGGTATAAACGAGGTAAGAGAAACCAATAGGGATGAACCAAATCATTTTTGCAGGGGCAGATAACAACAAAGAAATTTTCATCTCAATGTAACTGGTGGCGAGAAACATGTGCATTTAGGTAAGTGGGAGAATCTCTCTATTATCTCTAATGTGAGTGCAACAAATTTTTTCGAAACTTCAATATATGTGAAGTGACAAAGAATCTAAATGACGTTGGAGGCAGACTTTGACAATCATAATTTTTACTTGACCGATATGGAGCCGAGTGTTGGTTGATCGAATGCATGCAACACCTCGGCCTCTCCCATTGGTGTATTCCACGTTTCATATGGGTGCTCAAATTTCAGTAAATTAGGACCGTTTGCTTCCTCCTATTAGACTGAATTTCAATGAATAAGAAATCAAGAATGGATCATTGCATAGAAATGCTGACGCCTTTTCCCCTCAAGTTTGGACACAAAATATAAACGATACTATCTCAACACTCCTAAGTAGAATTCAAACATTTAATCTACCACAATAGATACAAATAAAATAATAATAAATATTCACGTCCATGACTCCATGAATATTGAAAACATAAACCAGAGAAATATAAAAAATTAAATATCTCCATCACAAAATCTCACAAATATGCTATGCCTGCTCTGATACGAATGATAGCAATTGAAAGAGTTTTAATACAGATTTTAACTCAACCGATGGATTCAAGTCCATACTATATTATTTCACTGTAAATCAAACTATATTACAAACACATCCATATATATAGGAGATAGCCTTCTTAAATAATAGAATTAGCTATAACAAGAATCTATCCTATGTGAGTTGTTTACAAACAACCTCACACATATTTTTTATAAGTTGTTTTATTTAATAACTATATAACAAATTACTAACATAAAATTATATTATAATAATTGTAAACAATGAAAAACTACTTTAGAATGGAAGAAAAAATAAATACAATGCAAACCACCTTGTAATTATTCATTGAAAACCTCAGTAAGGTTGTGGGGACTTCGTTTGTGGAAACTTACAAATGGATGTGGGTGCTCTTGAATATTCTCCAAATGTGAGTGCAAATGATACAGACACAGATACTTTGTTTTGGAAATTTAGCAGAATTATTGTACTTAAAATTCAAGAGGATTTGTAAGAGATTAAGCCTATAATCTATATAGGCAGAAGTAGTTAAAAACTAGTTAAACAAAGTTGAATGCACATTCTAAAAATAATATTTGAGGAGGTTGCAGAAGTTTCAGGGCAATAAATGGAGTAAATATAAATGTTGCGTCTGAAAAGGTGGTTGTACATGCAATTCAATTGCTCCAACCCACCGAGGATTTTAGAAGTGTAGTTAATTAGGATGAGGATGAGGATGTGGATTCCGTCTGGTTGTTAATTGAAATAAGTGCAAGTAAATAACAAAATTTAATTAGTATTTATGTGACGGGAGATAATTAACCATTTAAATAAATAAATCTTTAATTATATTAGCTAGAAGATGTTAGGAATTAACTTAATTAATTTCAAGAAAATGGTATAATTTAATTGTGAGGAGATAATTTACCATTTAAATAATTAAATGTTTAATTATATTAGGTACGAGGGTGTAGGAATTAATTTTTTAATTCCAAAGGCATGTTACAGATACATTTTTTAATTCCAAATGGTAGGAATATAGCTTAGGTAATATGATTAATTTTAATTAATTCTAAAGGGGAGTGTTTGAATTATGGAATTAATTTAATTAATTTCAAAGTGGTGTAATACAACGATATAGAATTAATTTAATTAATTGTAATTGGATAGAATCCTGATAGAATATGTATGTATTTTTAGTGTGTCTACATTTACCCCTCTTTAAAGCACTATTACAAAGTATAAGTGCTTTAAAGATAGTAATTGCATACAGATCAATGAGTGGAAAGCTACGAAGCATTTGGATTCCCAGTGAGTAGGAAGAATAAGGATGCCCCGAGGATTAAAATGGTAGAGGAATGCCATGTCAAGCGAGTGGGTAATACTGCAAAGTAGTGGACAACCACTTGATAGGAAGGAAAACAAGGGATTAGAAAAAGGCTGGGAAAGGATTGTGCTCATAGCATGAGACTTATTTGGAGAATAATTTTAGAGAAACCTTATTTTTTCTATTTCACAATAGAGGTTTCAAAATGACTATAAAATAATCAAGATGGTTAACCCAGATGCACAAAAATAAACACACGTAATAAAAAAGACAAAAAGGAAAACAAACCCAATTTGCAGAGTAGAAGTTAGCATCAGGGTTATAAAGTAACTAAGATTTAATCACACTACTTGTAAGTGGTAAAAAAATTAAATATCAACAATGCAACACAAAGTAAAAGATGAAGACAATCAGCTATGCGCCTAATGCGTGCCACAACTATGATTAAGTAGATACAAATTCTCACAAGTTGGAATATGAGTAGATTGGAAGAGCATATTTAAATCGAATCCTTATGACACACTTGTTGGATCCACTGTGAAAATGATCAAATTTGAAATTACACAAAGAAAAGTTATAGCGCGAAGGAAAAACAATTTTTTGATTTGCCCCAAACAAAGTTAACATATCATGCAAAGGGAAGAAAATGATAGTTTTAAGATCGAAACAATCACTAGGGTAATAGATAAATGTATGACATATATCAATCTTGTATTGATATTTTGAATGATTCATTTTAACTGTTTTCCAATTATAGGATTTGTATGATAAGTGAATGTTTGTTTGAAATTTTTGTAATTTTGTTTTTTGAATTTTTGAAATATTTGATTTTTTTTTGGGAATTTTTCACAGTTTTCAAATGTAAATTCAAACAAAAATGAAGAAAAAAAAAATTAAAACACTCCATGATATAAATAAATGAGGAAAAACACTAGACATACAAGCGACCAAAAAATATGAAATGAGTATTACAAACAAATCCAATATGAATAGGAGGGAACCATACGAAAGTTATATGTGAACTAAAATGTGAATAAATTTATTGTAATTGTTCTACAAAAAACGTAAACAAATATCACTGAAATAACAAACTAAAAAAAGAAAAAACATCATCACAATATTGAAAAACTACAACAATACAACATAACATGTAAAAATGATGTGTAATGACACTTCGAATGTGTTCCACATTGAAGAAATAGACTAATTTGAATTCCCTGATACAATATCTTAGAACGCAAGAGGATTGGATTGGTACAAAGAGGGGAGTGATTCTTAGATACTCCTAAATATAATCTTGTCAAATCCCATCAAAATTTGATTTGTAATTGGATTAAAATGTAAAATCCAAATGTGCCCCAAGCAAAGTTATATTGTGAAAGGGTAAATGATTTCCTCGAGCATAGATGTACACCATAGGAAATAAATATGATTGTCAAAAGATGATCTAAATAATCATGAGGAGCACCATCAAATGGCAAAATTGGTGATCTACGTTATCTAGATGCTAAAAATTTATCATACATTATGTGAATATTTTGTTTGTCACAGTATTATACTAGATTGGATTTTTTGAATTTTAGAACAATTTAATATTGTTTTTGTGTTTTTGAACAATTTAATATTGGTTTTTTATGTTTTTGAACAATTCAATAGTATTTTTAAAGTTTTGTAAAAAAAATTGATTGTTTTTTGTATTTTACAACTCAGTAAAAATGGGGAAAACTACTTGAAAGCGGGTGCAAATAATGAAAATCATTATATTATATTGGCAGAAATGTAGATGATAATATGATAGGGTGTGTCACTCATCTTGTGGCTCCACGCAACTAGGAAGATGTGAGGGCTCATCACCTTGAGCCAAAAAGGCATTAAAATGAGGTGAAGATAATGGATGTGATGACAGAAGGTGTTACAATGATCTATGTGAGAAAAATGTAAATCATTTGTAGTCAAGATTATCTAATCGATTACAAGATGATTTCATTGTATAGGTTTTGACTTGATTTAGATACATTGATGGCCTTCTGATTGGTGAGATATTATTGAAGGAATTTTTGTCTCTTTGTAACATGAGTAGCTAAATTTATTCTTCGGATGGTTTTGAATAAGAAATTTTATTAAGATTTCATACAGGCTTTATTGAATGATTATTTATTGATTTTTGTGAAGGACCCCCTACATGTAGCCCCACGACAACAATAAAAGGTAAGGGATGAAAAATGAAGAAAAAATATAGGTGAGTAAGGAAATTATTTGTTCCCAGTTTCATACTTCTAGTAAGAAGCATGAGCTTATCACCAAAAAATGTGAAAAATGAAAGGTGTATTGATTTTATATTATTTTTTTTATTTTTAGATTCTATTTAATTTTTCTTGAAGTTGATAATGTGATTTTTGGGAAGGAACATTATACCCCCAAGTCTCAACCTCATGTGAC
Source organism: Taxus chinensis (assembly GCA_019776745.2). Lineage (NCBI taxonomy): Eukaryota > Viridiplantae > Streptophyta > Pinopsida > Cupressales > Taxaceae > Taxus > Taxus chinensis. Next base: position 862,753,366 of record CM034146.1, on the reverse strand, counting down.
TAGTAAGATGCAAGGGTTCACCACTGTAGATTGAGAAGGGAAGTCATAAATGACCGGGTAAAAAGGTTTAACATTTTCTGTTAAATAGAAAGCTTATTTGAAAGGCTGATTTTCCATTAGTAAGCTTTGAGATGAAACCATAGGTAAAAATATCTCAAATTGTAGAAACCATAAAAAATGTTATACACACAATGCTCAAGAACAACAAGGTTAACGTGTGTCAAAATAGGTGTAGAAGGTGAATATATGATAATGGTATGATTAAGATATCTTCCAATAGATGGAATTTTTAACATTATTTATACGCACTTTTCTGTTTCTGATTTGTAAACAGTAATCTAATATAGAGTTTGATTTTTTGTTTATGTTTTTTAAGTTTTGTTAATGTTGATGGATGAGGAGTTAAAATTAACTCATCAAGAAAAAGGTCCATATTTATTGAAGGTGAATGGTCCTGAGATACAAGACTTGTGCAGATGAAATGCAAGTCAAGAGAGGGAATCGAAACATTCGATAAGTCTAAAAATACAAGACATGGGTAAACAAAGTCCAAGTCAAAGGAAGAAGTCCATAGAATTGATAAGTCCTGCAATATAACACTTCATTGGAAAGGTTTCAAGTCAACATAGTGAATAAACCGATGCAATGATTCTTGAAGTACAAGACTTGGGTAGACAAGTTCTGAGTCAACAAATGTGTGAGTAGATAAGTTATCAATGAGATTAAGAGATAGATGCCATATTAGAAGAAGATTTTCAACACAGAGAATATGTTGATTCATATTCACCCAAGACTGAAAGAGTGTGAGGAAATAAGGATGGATCTCTAGATGTATACCTAAGGCTCCTTATAGTCCGTAGAGAAGAGGTATTCAATGTTCCTCATAAGTTGTGAATTAATTGATTAGACAAAATATTTACAATTAAAGATTTAAATGTTTGTATATGGATATAAATTGGTATACGTACGTGATAAAGTGTTCTCATGTAAATATCTTGACAGGTAGGTATCATCGTTGATGATATTCCTAAATAATGGATCATGTGAGGTATAATGGACATGAAAGGTTACGTTTTCATAAGTGTCCAAGATTGTTGTTGTTGTTGTTTGACAACAAGACTAGACATTTTTGCTGTAGGATCCAAAACATAAAGAAAAGAATCAAGATTGATGGTGCTTGAAGATGAACCCTCTTTAGGTATTTTTAGGGTTAAAAGAGATCCTTGAAGAAAAATCAAGCTCTCGTTAGGTGTTAAAATATTTTTTAAAATAAGCTCAATTTTTGTTTGGATTGATGGGAGAAAATCTTCGGAAGAAAGAGATTAGTTTGAAAGGGGGCATACTTGACCTTTATCATGATCTTGTGGAATGTCAGTATAAATAGAATTAGAAATAACATTTAACTCTTCATTTGAAGGTGTGGAAGTTGACATGTCATTGGTTGTGAGAGATTCATCATCAAGATCTACAAAGATCTCTCTGTCATTAATTAAGTCTTCAACATAACTCTTAAAACATGTACATTTATCAATTAAGTGGCCATTAATGAGATGAAAATCACAATATGCATGAGATTTGTACCAATATGGCTTAGGTTTTCCTTCAATCGAAGGTCTTGTAAGGGGATATTTTATCATCCCAACCACTTTGAGTTGATGAAAGACACTAGAGATACTTTCACCGAGGCATGTAAACTTACATTTAAATTTGCGCGGTGTAGTTTCTTCGCTAGGTTGTATGATTGGATTTTTTATTGATTGGTCATGTATGTTTGGCATATTATGATTATCTATGACACTAACAGTGATGAAATTATAGTTGCGGATGATGTACCAAGACTCATCATGAGAAGTTCTAGTATGGTGATTATTGTGAATGAGGTTGAATGAAAAATGTTTAATGAACTTTTTGAGAGATGCGCAAAGGTGGTGATATATCCCTTTGCAAGGTGTAAGAACCAATCCAAAAGTTTTTCATCCTTGACTTCTAGGAATAACACACAAGAGAAAGCTATCGTTAAATGCCACTTCATAGCATGTTATGCAAAATTATTTGATATGATGTTTCATATTAGTTTTTCCATTGAATTTGTCAAATTTTTGTGTCACAAAATACTGTGAGAAGGGTATGCGTAAGATGTCCATCTTAAAATGGTATTAACACAATTAATCAAAATTGAATTGTTTTTATTTATTTTTACATACCCACAATGGTGTCTTTCATCATTTTTCATTCTTGAGAAAATGATGAATTATATAAATCCACCATTGTGATGAGAAATGAGGTGAACCCTTAGAAAATTTAATGTTAATAAGGAAGCGATGAAAAGGTTGAAAATATCAACCCTTAGTAAAGTGAATGTTAATATAGAAGCGACCAATAAGGCTTGAAAAGCTTGACTCCTAAAAAAGTGAATGTTAATATGGAAGACACAATAAAGGTTTGAAAAGCTCGAATCCTAGAAAATTAAATGCCAAGAGAGAAGAAAAAAAAGGGTTAGCTGATTACCCAACTCTTAAGAAAAATGAGAGTTAAGAGAAATGTGACGAAAAGAGGTTAGACATGTTCAACTCATTAACAAAAACGAATGTTAAGGGAGATAAGATGTGACAAGGTGAAAATGATTAACTCTTAATAAAATGAGTGATAAGAGTAATGGAGAGATGTAAAAAGGTTAATTCCTAACACAATAACTGTTAAGAGAAATGACAAAGGGGGGAAAATTAAAATGTGCTTAAAACTTAACAAGATGAAGGTGATCAAATTTTAACAAACAAAATGATAAGAGTGACGAGAAAAAATAATTTCACAACACTTAAATAAATAAATGATGTTAAGGTATAAGATGGACAGAAATGTTACTTTAGAAGAATCTTAGAAAAATGAGTGTTAAGAAAGATGAATGAGGATGAAAGATGTCACGACATTTTACGAAACTAAACATAAAGAGGGAAGAGACAAAAGAAGTTAGTGTGCTACACTTGTGAAATTCAAAACACTTAAAAAATGAATGATGTTAAGGTAGAATATGGATAGAAGTGTTAGTTTAGAAGAATCTTAGAAAAATGAGTGCTAAGAAAGATGAAGGAGCATGAAAGATGTCATAACCTTTTACAAAAATGAAAGTAAAGAGGGAAGAGATGAAAGAAGTTAGTGTGCTCAACTTGTGAAAAAGTAAGTGTCAAAAGTGGAGACTTTAAACACAATGGAGGATGCTCAAATCTCAACAAAAATGTGTTAACGGAAGAGACTTACAAAATATGATGATTTTTTTTTTAATTTTAACAAGATAGATGTTAAAAAGGGGGACTTAAGAAGAGGATGAATAATGTCAAATATTAACAATTTTTTTATCAAAAGATAAGATACAACAAAGAAGTGGGAGTAGGAAAAGAACAACAAAGTAAAGGTCATCACAAGAAATGAATGAAGGAAGACGAGAAGGTCAAAAGCTCACAACAATGGAGATATGAGACAAGGGGAAAGTGATGTGATAAGTAGGATCAAATTAAAGGAAATTGAATTTGTTAAATAGAGAAGTGATGAGATGATGATTAAGAGAAAATATAACAAGAAAAATCAATCAATGTCAAGTCCAAATAAGGATAAATTTGGAGATAGTGAACATAATAGAAGATGAACCCAAATAATGGGTATTTGGTATTCCGAATATAAGGTGAAAAATAATCCATGTAAAGTTTATTTGGAAAGATGAAAGAAGAGTGAATGTAGAATCCCAACAAGGAGTGTTTGTAAAATGACAAAAATATACGAATGTGAAAGACAATCCCAAACAAGGAGCATTTGGAAAAAAGTGGGTGTGGAATACTACTACAAAAAGAAATAAAACAAAATAAGAAAAATAGAAAAAGGAATTTTTTTTTATCTATTTCTTTGCGGCCTCTACCTTAAATTATCTTGGACAATGTCTGGATTCCTTTATTCTTCTCTCAACTAGGTGTCATCAGTATATCAGAGAAAGCACAATGTTATTACTAGTTAAAAGATTTGCTTCACCCCTTATGAAGCAATGAAAAATGATCTTGATCAGAATGAATCGTACTCTGGTCACCACTTAGGATATCTATGACTCTAACTCATAACAATTTACTAGTTAAGTAGGATAAAAAAGTTCCCATTTCGTCCACCAGCTCCCTCAAGGTATGAACTACTTTGGGGTTCCTTTAACCACCCCCTTTTTTGTATCTTAAGGTTTATGCCAAGAGGGTTATTTTTTTGGTAAGCGTTCAAGCCATAACTCTTAACTGAACCTGCAAATATAGTGCTTTGAATGTGGTGCATTTTCTTATCTTTTGAGCTTAATGTAGTTTAGTTGTACACCATTTGGCAACCTGTAGTTAGTAGGTTTAAGTGTTTTATCCACCTTATTTAGAGTGAGTCCTGCAAATAAATATTAGAATAATTTCCTAAGGTAGGTAGAGGACAAGACAAAAGAAGCAAGTTTATGATTTTTATTTCCAAGATCGCTTAAAAAGCATGAGGAAAGAGAATATACGTAAAAAAATATTTGATTAAAAAAAGAAATGAAATGTTAAATCCCAAAATGAATAGAAACAATTATGTTATTTATTTCCAAGATCACTTTGAAAGTGCAAGGAAATAGCATATGCCTGAGGTTGTTATGTTTTTTTTAACAAATTAAAGTTTAAAAAAACTAAAAAAAATTATTTTAAAAAAGAGAAAGAAAAGTGTTAGGAGAAATGATACCATTAATTTTTTATAACTCCAAATCATAAAATTCTTTTTCAATTTCATATATCTTTTCAATGTATTTCCGTCAAACAAAAAAAGAATTCATTCCGAGTTCAAGAGAAAATTTTATGGCGTCCGGAAGATGGGTTATGGTTGTTAGCGCATTAGCATTAATACATTTTTTTATATTTGTTAATGGTCTGTTGTATAACCGTTTTCCCACGGTTGCCTCCCTCTCGGCCTATATAAAGGTGTGTGCTCTGTATTCTTGAGATATAGCAATACATACAATCTTTTGGAGTGCCTATCATTGGTTTCAGAGCAGGTTATGTGTGAAGGAGGAGAGCAGGCGTTGATTTGTGGTTGCTTGTCCCACATGAAGGAGGAGTGTGCCTATCCCGCGTGAAGGAGGAGGTTGCCTGTCCTGCGTGAAGGAGGAGTGTGCCTGTCCCGCGTGAAGGAGGAGTGTGCCTATCCCGCGTTTTCGTTTTTACTGTGCATGAGTGTGAGGAGACTGAGACCACCATTTCTTTGCTGTGAGTGTGAGGAGACTGAGACCACCATTTCTTTATTGTGCGTGCGTGGAGACTGAAACTGTCCCGTTTGTGATGTGTGTGGCGCTGAAGGAGGTGAGTTCGTGTGCGTGGAGAAGACTGTCCCATTTTTGCTGTGCGTGGAGAGTGCTTGTCCGTGTTCTTCTACCTGTGCGTGGGTTACTTTGCTGAGTGGAAGACAAGAAGAAGAGAAAAACTGTGCTTGGTAGGAGCCCTTAGTGATTGTTTTGTTCTTCTTTGCTCCATTAAAACTATGAAAGTGAAGAAAGCCTACAAATTTCAAAGCAGTGTGTGCATGTATGTCTCAAATTTCTGATGCACAAAGCACCGCGAGCAATGCAACAAATATTTGGGCATTGAATGACAACGAAGACACCACTGGGCTGTTCTTTGCCTTGGTCAACGAGATACACAACACTGGGAACATTCTCTTTGACGAGATTGTGCACCGAGGACAGTTGGAATACTTTTGGTTCGACGTTCTATGTTAAGCACGACGGATTCGTGCAGAACTTGAACGTGGTTATGATGCAGATGACGAACCCGAAATAGAATGCCCACAGGAGCATCGGCGTCTCACTGCACGAGCCTATAGAGCCCATCTTCGGGACAGATTCCTTGAGTAAGAATTGTATCCATTTTTGGAAAATAAATAAATAAATAAAATACATTTTTGAGTTTTTGAAAATGTCTGCTCCAAAAATATTGCTATCCGATGCCCAACTCTTGAAAGGGCCAAATTTCGCCGCATGGAAAACAAAAATGCGGGCGATTCTTCAATTCGAAGATCTTTGGGGGATTGTCTCTGGCAAAGACGCCCCTCCCACAGACGATGATCTGTTGGAAAAATATGAAAAGGCTGATGCGAAAGCACTAATGCTCATCACCCTTAGTCTTTCTAATGAGGTGCAGCCATACATTCGGGAAACAACTGCTTCTTCTCAGGCATGGAGCGCATTGTGTACCATCTACGAAGCTAAGAATCTGACGACAAAGTTGCAACTTCAGACAAAGCTTCATACGATGAGTATGCATGATGGTGAATCAGTAGAAGCCTTCTTGCGGCGTGTAGCTGAATTACGTGCAGAACTCTCTGCACTCAGTGAACCAGTGGACGACAAGTTGCTAGTCCCACTCACCCTGCGAGCTCTTCCTTCTAGGTTTCAGACACTGATCACCACGTTGACAATCACTCAACAGGAGGTGAGTTTTGCAACCCTGGTGAATTATCTCCAGCAGGAAAAAGCCATGCAAAATGTACAAGAAGCCTTCGAAGACAAGGCTCTCATTACGAGGCAAAAACATAAGCCTCGGAAAGGGAAATCAGCCCCCCAGAATCAGAAGCAACATGCTCAGCAACCATCTTCACAGCGGCCATCACAGTGGCCACCCCAGAAGCATCATAATCACAAGGAGGATCGGTGGTGTCACATATGCTCCACGGATATGCACACAACTGCGAACTGTTATTACAATGATCGTAAGTATGGAAATTTGGTGAAGAGAGCACTTCTAGCCGAGGATATTCCAAGAAATCCTGATGGCATGCTTGTAATAAGAGGCAGAAGGGCCACATTGCTGCTCAGTAGGATGCCACCTCCGATGAAGAGGTACTAGATACGACTCATTCTGACATTGCTCTAGTCTGATAGACTTCGTAGCTGTCAGAAGATGTTTGGTTGATTGATTCAGGTGCCAGCAAACACATAACTGGCAACAAGAAGTTGTTCCATACTCTGAGTGACCGGCCCACTAGAGATCGGATCACCATTGCAGAAAATCAACAGTATATTGCAGCAGGGATTGGTGATGTCATCATTCCTCTTGGAACACGAAGATGTAAACTCACAAAGGTGCTCTATGTTCCAGGTTTGACTTCAAATCTTTTGTCTGTAAGTCAACTTCTTAATTCTTTGTTTAGAAAGGGGTAAAGTCCTACCTCATTTCCTAGGGAGACTCCATAGAATGCAGGTTGAATTCTTTGTTGAAAAAGGGGTCAAGTCCACTCTCCCATTCCTTACCTGTTTGCTCAGGATGTCTTGCGGGCAAACAACATAGAGGTCCATTCAAACAGAGCTCTTATCATTCTACAGAGCCTCTTCAGGTCATTCACACCGATCTGTGCGGACCCCTGCCAGCTAGCTTTCAAGGTTTTGCATATTTTCAGCTCATCATTGATGATTACTCACGGAAAATGTGGGTATATTTCCTTCGGAAGAAGAGTGAGGCACTTGTAAATTTCCAGACCTTCTACCAGCAAGCCACCAGGAAGTCTGGGAAGCCTCTTCTTCTCCTCCGCTCAGATCGTGGGGGGGAATTTGTGTCAAAGAAGTTCTTAGCATACCTGAAGCAGCATGGCATTCAGCAACATTTGACTGCTCCCTATACGCCCCAACAGAACGGGATTTCTGAGTGCCACAACAGGACTGTCATGGAGATGGCTCGTTGTATGCTCTCGACCGCCAAGTTGGAGGATCATTTTTGGGCAGAAGCAGTCCAGACAGCAGTGTATTTACTCAACCGAGCACGCACGAAGATCTTGCAGAACAAGACACCGGAAGAGGTATGGACTGGTCGTAAACCTTCTATTCATCATTTGAGAGTTTTTGGCTGTACTGCATATATGCACGTTCCAGATAAGAGAACGAAGAAGATCGATCCAAAGACACTGCCATGTCTTTTCTTGGGGTATAGTACTACCTCAAAGGCATATCATCTCATGGATCCTAAGACGAAGAAGATCTACGAGAGTCGAGATGTGGTATGTGATGAGTCGTCCTTTGAATCCCTACCACACAATGGAGATCCAGTACTGACCTCGTCACATAGATTGCTCACACATCCAGATGATGAGCAAGATGATTCTTCTCAGAGAGAAGAAGAGCTGAGTGGAGACTTGTTCGTTGATCTTGGCACACTGGAAAACACATCTTCACATCAGCAGCGCCAACGTCTGAAATGGGTCCAGAGTACTATCAGGGATGCACACCTGAACTCACTTCTTGGTACTTCTACGGGAGTTAGAACACGAAGTCAAGCAAGACATGAGGTAAATTTTGCACTCATGAGTTTAGTTGTTGAGAGCACCAAACCTGACACTGTTCATGAGGCATTAGACCAACCATAGTGGAAATAGGCTATGGATGCTGAATATGATTCCCTGATTCAGAATCAGACGTGGGAACTTGTCGATCTGCCTCCAGGTAAAAAATCCATTGGCTGCAAATGGATTTTCAAAACAAAATATAACGCAGATGGTTCAATCGACAAACACAAAGCATGACTTGTTGCAAAGGGTTATGCTCAGCAAGAAGGGATTGACTATGATGAGACCGTTACACCCACTGCGAAGATCAAAACCATCAGATTTGTATGTGCACTGGCAGCACAAAATGGATGGAAACTTCAGTAGATGGATGTCAAGAGTGCTTTTCTAAACAATGATCTACAAGAAGAAGTGGACATGGCCCAACCTGAAGGGTTTGTAGACGAGCATCAACCACAGAAGGTATGTCGTCTGATAAAGTCTCTTTATGGACTCAAACAAGCACCTAGGGCATGGTATATAAAAATTGATGATCACCTATTGCAACATGGATTCACTCATAGCCCCTCAGATACAAATTTTTATATCAAGAAGGTAGGAACAGAGATTGTCATTCTAGTTTTGTACGTAGATGATCTTGTGATCACAGGAAGTTCTGACAATTTTGTAGATGATGTAAAGAATGATCTAAAGAAATCCTTCGACATGACTGATTTGGGGCTACTTCACTATTGTCGTGGCTTAGAGATATGGCAGAAGAAGAATCATATCTTCATCTCCCAGATGAAATATGCCAAGACAATCCTGGAAAAGTATGGAATGTCAGATTGTAAACCAATGTCCACACCTATGGAAAAAGGTTTGCAATTATCTAGATTCCAGGATTCACCACAGGTAGATGGCACTCACTACAGGCAGCTTGTGAGGAGTCTCATTTACTTGACTTATACCAGACCAGATCTTTGCTTTGCTGTGAGCTATCTCGCCAGATTTATGCAGGATCCGAAGAAATGTCATTGGATAGCAGAAAAGCATGTGTTGAGATATGTCCGAGGTACAGTTGACTTTGGTCTGAAGTATCAGAAGAACACTTAGTTCTTCTTACAGGGATATACAGACTCGGACTATGCAGGATCCGTTGATGACAGGAAATCCACTTCAGGATATGTTTTTCATCTCAGATCTGGACCTATCTCGTAGATCAGCAAGAAGAAAAATGTTTTTGCTCTCTCATCCATTGAGGCTGAATACCGTGCTACACGAGGAGCTGTGTGTGAAGTAATTTGGTTACGTCGCATTCTTGTAGATATAGGGATTCCTGAAGAGAAACCTCCCATCATTCACTGCGACAATCAAGGTGTGTTGAAGCTTGTGAAGAATCCTTTTTTCCATGAACGAACAAAGCATATTGAGGTCGAATGTCACTACATTCGTGAACAGGTCTTGAACCACCAAATTCAGCTCCAGTACTACCCTACTGATTTTCAGATTGCAGATATTCTCACCAAGCCTCTCGGCAAGGTGAAGTTTGATTTATTTAGGGGGTACATTTGTAAGAGCAATGTATTAAGGGGGGCAATGTTAGCGCATTAGCATTAATACATTTTTTTATATTTTTTAATGGTCTGTTGTATAACCGTTTTCCCACGGTTGCCTCCCTCTCGGCCTATATAAAGGCGTGTGCTTTGTATTCTTGAGATATAGCAATACATACAATCTTTTGGAGTGCCTATCAATGGTAATGCTCTTAGTGAAAATTTTGAACATGAGAAAAATGCCCTAACAGTTTTTTTTTGGTATTCTGACTTCTGTACTTCACCTAAGAAGCTAAAATTTTGACACAAGGTTATAAAAGAGCAATAAACATAAATATAGAGTTAGATTTCAAAATGATTAAATAAAATGAAATAAAGAAATGTGGGGAGTCCTACAAGGCATGCCAAAATGTATGCAATGAAAAATTACTTGAGAATGGGAGACAAACAAAATACAACGCAAATCTCCTTGTAATCCTTCAGTGCAAACCTTAGAAAAGGTTATAGAAACTTCGTTTGTGAATCTGATAAATGGATGTGGGTTCTCTTGAATGTTATCCAATTGTGAATGCAAATGTTACAAAAAATAACTTTAATTTAGAAATTTAGCAGAGTTATTGTAGTTAAATCCAAGAGGATTTGTAAGAGAGTAAGCCTGCAATTTATACAGGCAGAAGTAGTTGAAATTTACTTAAACATGGTTGAATGCTCATTCTAAAAATAGCATTAGAGGAAGTTACTATAGTTCCGGGGAATTTAGGGGAAATAAAGGAATTAATTGTAGAAGTTGCATCCGAAAAGGTGGTTGTACGTGCAATTCAATTTCCTCCACCTTTCTAGGATTCTAGAAGTGCAACGACAAGGGGGATTAAGGCCTAGGGAGTCAACATTTAGGGGGCGGTAATTTATTTTATGTTACTATGATTTTTTTGAAGATTATATTAATTTATTTTATTTTACTATGATTTTTTTTGGAAGAGAGATCAAGAAAGGTGAACATATAAAGAACGTGAGAAATAATAGTTGGGAAATATATGATAAAAAGAGGATTATAATAGACTATATGTTATATAATTAACTGGGAATTTCAGGCCATTGTTGTATTAGCCACAAAAACATTATTATATATTTTTTCTTAGGTTTTAGAGGCATAACTTATCAAATTATACTATATTTGGTCACGATTAATTATTTTTTATACTACAAATTTTATTTAGTTATATAAGGTGTTAACTCTAAGTATTGCCTAGGACGCTCGTAACCCTTAATTCAACCATTACTGAAGTTAGCTAGGATGAGGAAGTGTTGTCCATGTGGCTGTTAATTGAAATAAGTGGAATTAAATAACTAAATTTAATTATTATTTAAGTGTGAGGAGATAATTAACTATTTAAATAAATAAATATCTAATTATATTAGCTTGAAGGTGTTAGGAATTAATTTAATTAATTCCAAAATAATGGTGTAATTTAATTAATTTAATTGTGAGGAGATAATTAACCATTTAAATAAATAAATTTTTAATTATATTAGCTAGAAAGGTGTAGGAATTAATTTAATTAGTTCCAAAGTCATGTAGAATTAAATTATTTAATTCCAATGGGTAGCTATATAGCTTGGGTAGCTATATAGCTTATGTATAGAATTAATTATAATTAATTCTAAACAGGAGTATTTGAATGACGGAATTAATTTAATTAATTTCGAAAGGATGTATTATGGCGAGATAGAATGAATATAATTAATTCTAATTAGATATAAGCATGATAGAATATGTATGTATTTTTAGGGTGTCTACATTTGCCCCTCTAATAACGAGTGATTATTGCAAAGTAATAGTGTTGTAAATTATAGCATCCTACGAATGTACCATCAGTGAGTGGAAACACTATGAAGCATTTGAATGTCCAAATGAGTCAGAAGCGGTGAAGGATTAGGAACCTTTGACCCAAAGATTAGAATGGTAGGGGAGTATTTGAATGATGGAGTTAATTTAATTAATTGTAATTAGATAGAAGCGGGATAAAATATGTATGTATTTTTATTGTGTCTGCATTAATCACTGTTATCCAAAATTCACCCCTCAAGGTAATTTTGATAAAATGTATCAAATTCTTTAGTCCCAATCAATTATATTGAGTCCGGGGAATCAGAAGTCATGTTTCTAGGGTCCCCTCATATTTCCATTCATAAATCCCCTGTCGAAACCGTATGAAGAAAGCAAGTTCTGAGGAAAGGTAAGAAAATATTGCAAAAACAGGCTCACGGCCAGAAAAAATCATGAAAAATGGCGATAGTCCTAGTCCTCGCAACAGTCGGGACAGTTGGGAAAAATAGGGCGCGAACCGGCCGAAAGGCCGCCAGGCAGTCTGCGCAGCATTTGGGACAAATGGAACAAAGGGACGCGCGGGATATAACGCGGAAATCTGAACTGGCCGAAAAGTTGAAAAAATGATTACTAACTGTTGAAACAGGCAGTATTTGGACATCTGGGCAAAAAGTACACGAACCAGCCGGATCAGCCTGGGTGAAATGAGTCAAGGAAGCTTGGAATCAGTTGGGCCGAAGGTATGTGAAGTACGCGAACCAGCCGGATCGGCCGAAATGAGAACTTTCAGTCCGGGACGCGCAAGGACAAAAGTATGCGAACCAGTCGAACCGAGTGAATCGGGAAAATTTGATCCTCAAACAGTTCAGGACAAGAGTACGCAGCGGATGTTAATTGGCCGGTTTGGCCGAAACAGGGAACTTCAGTAACTTTCATACACCCCTATGGGACAAAGGGACGCGCGGGACGCAGATAGCCGAAGGAGCCGAAAGCCAATCAGATCACACCACGTGTCACCGGCAGAAAAGGGAAATGGAAGCCCATTTCGGGTAATGGAGTTCAAAAGAATTTTTCCCATGCAGCATTTGGGACAAATGGGACATAATGGATGCGATTAAGACGCGAAAAGCCAAAGCGACCGAAGGTAGAAAATATAAAAGTCAACGTTATGTTACCCATGAAACTTCAAACGGCCAATGAACTTTTGATATCCGAGCTCCAATTTGAATCACAAAATTGGACTTTCTGAACCATATGATGCACAACATCCTCTACGCCTACAGAAATATATTTAAATAAAGAGAAATATATTCGGCTCCAGTCAGTTAATGCTCATTCCCGTCAAATGACAGAAAACCCCTGCCAGACCCAAAATAGCTGCCCGAACTCAGAAGGCCATATACTTTTGCATTTCTGGATTGACAAAAATCGCATTCAAAATATGGTACCATTGGAATCATGGTTCCGAAATGCACCAATGCAATGCTTAAATGCAAAAAATACCAGATTTTGATCAGAAATTTGATTGATATTTTTTAAGAAAACGTGGCCAGGTTCAGAACAGTGTTTTATTTAGTAGCTGGGAGTGTCATATTAAGAGGCATGGTCATCATTCTATTCTCTGCTGCAGCACATGGGAGATTATGGGCACTCCATTTTTCATGGCCTAATGTAAAATCATTTAACTCAATTTAATGAGATCTTACAGGTGATTGAAGGATAGATTTCGGGATTTCCATTTTTCCTTCTCTTCTTCTCATTTTTTCTATAAATTGGAGTGTTTGGGCTCATACGACCTAAAAAGAGAAGAGTTTTCGGTAGCAAAGCTTTTTACAATGAAGGCTTCTTTATACATGGTGAAGCCAGTGTGTTGTAGGCCCTTGTAGTGCCCTACTCCTTGCATGGTGATCCAGGCCCTTATCTTGTAATAGATTGAACTGTGCACAGACATTATGAAGCAATAAAATGTTTAAATCAATGTTTGTGGATGTATTCTAATAAACTATTGCTGTGTTTTCTTGCATTCTTCTTGCCCCTTTGATCTTTCTATAAGAATATTGTGTCTATTTATTATGTTCTTGCAGGGATTCACTATCATTGTGTATGCTTGGAATATTGTTGTGATTGCATTTTTCTAGATTATGGTGAACTGTCATCACCTCTTCTAGTGTGCACTTTAGCCTCTGTATTTCACACATTTGGAGATTACAGGTCTCACACCCTCCTTTTCTGGTGTATCAGAGGCTGACTTTAGTACGTAGGCTAAGTCATTTTATGTATTCTCTCTCCCTAGTCCCTTGGAAATTTCGATTAGAATAGTTAGCTTACCCTGCATTAGAGTAGACTGTGGCATTTAGTTTAGGAACAAGAACCAGCTTTCTCTGGAGTTTCCTATCTCATAGTAGCAAGTCCCACAACTTGGAGATAGTACCCGTGTTATCCAATAAGTTTACTGTGATGTTCAGGTATATGCACAGGGGTGCTGTGATTCAGTAAAAACAATTAATTGATCGTAATTATTATTTATTAATGGAGCACTATGCATATTAAATTTTGCATGACACAAATTAAGAGCATCTTGATGGCAGGAGATAAATATAAATGTATTCAATGTATTTTCCTCAATGTGTGAAACAAGCACCATAAATAAATACAATGCTGAAACAGTTCGTGTAGGAGAATAGTCCCGCAGGAAGGAGAACAGTTACAACACCTAACTGCCACATATGCATAACTACTAATACTAAACAATGTATTAGATTTTATTAACATTCCCCCCCTTATTACATTGTTCATACAAACATACATTTCCAGATAAAGAGTCCCCCCCCTTAATGAGAACACCGCAAAGAGGTTCTTCACACGAGCATGTGCCTACATGGTCTCATACACATGGTTTTTCTAAGGTTGACCAGAAACCTAGAGGGATAGGAACACTTTCTGACTGTTCACCTCGGTGGTTTTACAGGATTACCACGAACCAAGAGAATTTTACCTCGGTGGTTTTACAGGCGTACCATGAACCCAAGAGGATGATACCTCGGTGGTTTTACAGGATTACCATGAACCTAGGTGAGTACCATGTGCTGCTTTCAGTGCTTTTCTATTCCCCACGATGCTCTTTCAGTTAGGAGGTCCCACATAGGAAATTAAGCAACATCTGCACTTTATTGAAAAAAAAACAACAGAACAACCAACACAAAATTGAAATAAACAAACCAAAATTGAGGAATTTTGTCCTCAATACCTTATTCTGCCAAAATCTCTGTCGGTGGCCTCGTCGCTTGCGGCTTGCAAGAGGTCGCTGGATTTCCTCCAGCCTCCGTTTTTCCTCCATCCTCCTGTATTGTTGCTTACAAGACTAGAGATGATGTGAAGCCAATCTCATCAACAACTTCTTCACTCTCGTCAGAATCTTGTGGATCTTCTATATGAGCAGTATTAGCTCCATTGTGTTTTATATTTCCTTATAGAACATCTCTTGCTCGGATATGACAGTTCCACATTGTATGACCTTTCTTCTGACAATAGTGGCATTCAATCTCTTGTTTAGGCCCTTGTTTATTTTTATTTGATCTCCTGTGAAATTTTTTGTTTGTGGAATAAAGTGCACTTACTTGTTGAGTATCACCTTCTGCAACATCGTCAGTTATGCATTTTTCCTCTGTGAGAAGAGCCGTGATCATGTCATCTAGAGATTTAGACTGAATTTGACTGAGAGTAAAAACAACATTGTTGTATTTGGAAGATAGACTGTTTAATAGGATAGCTTTGGCATCCTCGTCTTCTATCACAAATTTGACTTCTGCTAGTTGTTGGAGTAGAGATCGAAGATTATTAATGTGACTAGACATAGAAACGCTTTCTTCCATTTTGAATCTATATAACTGAAGTTTTAGGGAAAAATTCACGTTCACTACTTTCGCTCCAAATAATTGATTTAAATTATCCCACATGTCCTTGGAAGATTTATTGAGATCAACATGATGGAGTTCAGAATCGGAGAGAGTAAGGCCAATAATGGCTTTTTCTTTATCATCTCTGCACTACCATTCTACTAATTTGGTGGCATCTGTGGGATTTTTCTCTTTCCCATCTACTATACCCCATAAGTTTTTATGCATAAGTTGCATTTGAATCTTCACCTTCCATGTATGAAAGTTTAACCCCGAGTATTTTTCCAAGTGAATGTCCATAATAACTACTAAAGAAATGAAAAAAAATGGTAAAGTAAATTACCAGTCAGCCAAACACGAGATAGATCTGTCACGGTCTAAGACAAAATATATTCAACACACAAGCATACACCACTTTCCAATCATCAATTTTGCATCTTATTCCTGAGAGTATTTGCAGAAAATGGTTGGAGATAGTTACAAGATTGTTGAAATCAAAATTTTAATTGTTTGAGTCTTCCACGCAGGTCTGGATCAGGTCACACATGACTTCCTCCTTGGTCGCTGGTCTTATGCTAAATGCAACGCACAGGTCACCAAGTTTTTGGTCCACGCAATAGTTACTTTTCCATATTTCAATTACCTTGAATTTCCTCCTCCAATGCGTTGGTTTCTCCTTAGGTCATTAAAACACTGACACACAAAAAATAGAAGAAAACTCCTCTTTCCTCCTGCGCACAATCCACAAGGATAAAAAACTCCAATCACTATGTAATAGAAGATTTTTTTTTTCATTAGTGCAGGTGAAACAATATATAATTTCCATGCATGATTTTGATTTCCATTCGCATGTGCTCACGCTGCTCTACATAGGCTGAAATATCTCCACGCATGAGAGAAGAGAATCTACCTCCACATAGCTTCCATGCTCATAGCACCAAACACACAAGCCAGAGATGTTATTACTCTGATACCAATGATGGCAGGAGATAAATATAAATGTATTTAATGTATTCTCCTCAATGTGTGAAACAAGCACCACAATAAATACAATTCTGAAACGGTTCCTCCAGGAGAATAGTCCCGCAGGAAGGAGAACAGTTACAACACCTAACTGCCATGTATGCATAGCTACTAATACTAAACAATGTATTAGATTTTGCTAACACATCTTTGGATTGAGATAGTAGTATCCTTTCATCTTTCAATTATACGTATATTCCAAGACAATAATGAAGAAATCCTAAATCAGTCATCTGAAACTTTCCCTTAATATTTTCTTTGTACAATCAATTAATATGTCATGATTACTTGTAGTTATTAAGTCATCCACATAAAGAACTACAATTACCATTCTCATCAAGTTACTTGGACTTTCTCTTGGACTTCTTGATTGCTCTTGTTTAGAGTTTTTTGACCTTGCATTTGTTGTTGTGGGTGGAGGTTTTATTGATTTTTTTTGTGTCTTTGGTTGTCTCTTTCGGCTGATTGTAGATTTCATTCCTCCTATTCCTCAATGTCATATCTTTAATTCTCCTTTGTATTTTGTGGGTTTTTGGGGGTGCCACAAAACTAATTTTATTACCTTATCTAGTAAGAAAAAATTACTGTTACAACATCAATCTTTTTCACATTAACATTAGGTTCACCAGGAATTTTTACAAAACCTTCATGTTTTAAGTACTCATGAATCTTTGCATACAATACCCTTGGTGCTTTTTTTAAGCCATATAAATATTTCTTTAACTTGAAAACAAGATGCTATTGTCTCTTTCTCACAAATCCTTATGGTTGCTCCATTTAGATCTCTTCGTGTACCTTCCTATTGAAGAATGCATTCTTTACATCTAATTGAAGAACAAGTTCTATTTAATGTCATCAACCAAAAAAATAACAATCCTCATTTTACTCATTTATATAACTCAACAAAATGTCTCATTAAAAACAATCTCTTCTTTTAGAGAAAATTATTTTGCAATAATGCGTGCCTTGAATTTTTCAATGTATCGATCAGATATAAATGTATTCTTATAGACCGATTTAGTTAAAACAAGATTATTACCTTTAGGAATTTCTATCAATTCCCATGTATTATTTTTCATTAAAGAGTGATACCCTTATTTCATTGCACCTTCCCACTATGTCTTTCCTTTTACTTCTTCATAAGATTGGGGATCATTTACTTTCTCTATTCTATTCATCAAGGCATAGTTACCATGAAGATCCTTTTCTTCAATTTTCTTATTCTTTTCATAAATTTGTTGAGGAATTTTTAATTTTCACTGGAAATATTTTCTCATTATTATTATTTTCTTACTTTTCTACATCTTCAAACTCATTAACAATCTCAAAATCAGATGTAGATTCCCTATGAAGACCTTCAATAAACAAAAAATTCCTACTGATAATTACTTTTTGAGTTTGAGGATCATATAACTTGTATCCATTAGAGTGTTCACTTTAACAAATTAAGATATATTTCATGCTTTTCTTATCAAGTTTCTTATTTAATTCATTTGGTACATGAGCATAGGCATTGCATCCAAACCCTCTAAAATACATGGCTGATGTCTTACTACCATACCATGCATAATGAGGTGTTATATTTATTACAAAATTTGTGGGAGATCTATTTAATATGTAGGTAACAAAAAATATTTCTTCATATCAAAAGAAATCTTTAAAATCATAAGTCTTGAGCATGCACATATCCATTTCTTCTAAAATTCTATTTCTACTTTCTATAACCCCCCTTTTTTAGGTGTGCATCTGAATATTAATGGCATTTTAATACCTACATTATATTAAAAAATATTGAAATACTTTTGTGATATACTCTTTTTTGTTATTTGTTCTAATGATTTAGATTTTCTATCATTCTCATTTTCCACTAGATATTGACATGTCGTAAACTTTTCAGAAAACTCAATTTTGTTCTCCAGATAGTAAATCAAAAATTTTCTTGAGAAATCATCAATTAAATTCAACACATGTCTTAATCCATCAAAGAAAGGAGTAAGAAATGGACCATTAACATCATTATGCACTATATCAAGCTTTTTGTTGCTCTATATGCCCTGTTCTTCTTAAAGTTATCTCTATGTTGTTTCCCATACAAAAACCCTTCACACAAATTTAAATCTGAATGAAATTTTTTGAAGACCATACGCCATTTCTAATTTCTGCATCAAACCCAAACACTGATAATTAAGGTGCCCAAATCTTAAATGCCATATCACACGCATATTATTATGTAATTCAAAAAAAGCATGCATATTTGTACATAATGTATCAAATTTATATATTCCCTAGTGTAAAGTACCTAATTTAATCACTTTGTGACCATATTTCATATCCTTAATAAAACAATATTTATCCTCATGAAATTCAAGTTTCAAACCATTATTTTCCATTCGACTAACTGAAAAAAAAAACTTTTTTAAACTAGGTGCATACATCACAGTAGTAATACATTTTACTTCACCATTATTTATTTTAATAGGAACATCATCATGGCCCTCTATTCTATAAGCACTATCTTCACCAAGGAATATCTTATCACTTTCAAACTCTTCATATTTTACAATAGATTTAAAATTTTCTTTGTAAAATCCATAAGCTTAGTTTCTCCTTAATCTATATACCAAACATCAAGTTCAAATTATCTTGAGAAAATAAGGATGCAATGAAGAGATTAGCTTCTCTTTCTACTTTCTTTTCCATGTTGGTTTGCTTTCTAAAAAAATTGTGCATCTCTTCCTTACTTTTTGTACATTCCCAATGATCATGGCCCAATTTGCCACAATTGAAGCACTTCACCTTATGTTTTTGTTGCCTCTTTTTATCTTCTCCTTTGTTCATCCTTTTCTTGGATTCTATAGCCATCTTGTCTTGACTTTGCATCTTAATACCTTTGAATTTGTCTCTTTAAATGTAAGCATTATTAATAGAGTTAGTTTCATCATACTTCCTTCTAACTCTTTGTTCTTCCTACAATAAATAACCATTTAATTCTTCAAACATTAGAGTTTCAATCTTATCAGCAACTTGTAAGGATGTGATTAGATATTCATACACTGTGGGGAGACTATTAAGAGTTATATCAACTAATGAGATTTCTTCAACGTTCTCTCCCATAGCCTCTAACTGATTCTCTATCTCATTTAATTTTGTTAGATGATCTTTCACATCTAGATCATTTTTCATCATATTAAACTATCTAATTTCCTTTTTAGATGCAAAAGCCTAGTCCTTGTATGTTTCTAAAATATATATTTTAAGTGTTTTCAAACAAACATTAGAATTATTAATATCTTGAATTTGTGGGATGATTTCATGAATAACAACATAACAAGAATAGCTAAGGTTTCATTATTTTTTCTTCTCTATTGGGATAACTCTCTATTATCAGCAGGGGATTCTTTCTTTTCTTGTACAAATTACCACAATTGTTTTGCAAGCGATATGTTTTTTATTTTCTCTTTCCATAAAGAGTAATTTTTACCATCTAATTTGCAGTCAGGAACTAAAATGCTTGAAAAAACTATCACACAATAGTAATTTATACCAAGATTCACTTTCAGATTTTATTCACTCAAAAAATGATTCTTCAATTTAAATAAGAGAAATCCCCAATTAAAACAACACAGTCAAAAACAACACTAGATCTATAGCCCTTTTAATTTACAAATAAAAATAAAAATCTTACACAGCCTTCTATGTTTTGGCAATCACATCAATCTCTATATTTTTCTTGCAGCGTCCTCTTTATTTTTCCAAAAGAAATCCTCTGCTTCACTACTAAGAATAGTTCTTTTTCTTCCCTCCTTGGGATTCTAGGCTTTTTTTATATACCCAGCCCATTCACAACCAGCTCCCATAGCATATGAGACGTACACAAATTGCTGATATATCAAACATAGAAACACACGAGTAAATTAGGACAGAATTGATTGCCTAAGGCTTTCATTCAACTAGTATTTATAAATTACAATGGAGAAGTAAAATACAAAAAGATAGTTGTAGATGGTATGTGCATCTGCATGGTCTGTGCAATAAAATAAGATTTCAATGTTTGGTCTTTGGTTTGTGCACACCATCACTATTCCCTGTCCGCATCTTCTATTAAAAAAAATTATTCTAACATTATCCTACAAAGTAATTGAAAAAATAGTTGTTCAAAAGAAAAGCCATTTTATTATTCATCTAAATTAACAGTGATAACAGTCCTGAATATACTTAGTTTTTACTCTGTGTAAAACCAAAACCAGTTTCCATATCTACGAATTGCCACCAAGAAGGCTTAAATTGGAAACAATTATTGTGCGTGGCGCTATTCGATTTCAAAGAGAACCAATGGATAGGAAGATGTAATTAATACCTACTATATAACCATGGAATCAACGACAGTGAGTGCGGCTAATTGTGAAAATGAATGTCATGATCGCAAGCAGTACTCCACAGAGGCTCCCATAATCTGAAGGAATCCTCGACATCTTCATTATTTTGTTTATCGAATGCTCGTCCAACTTCTCCTGCACTACAAAATCCGGTTGCGATCGAAAGAAGATGAGCTCGAGTATTGACGAGCTCTTCCTGCGTGGCAGCCAGTTGTGATTGCAAGCTTGACACTTGTTGCTGCAGTCGGCACACTTCGCCAGTGCAACCGTAGACGGGATCTTGCACTCTCGCACCTGCTTCGTATACCATGCTGGTTACAGCATCTTTTCTACTCTCTACTGGAATATCCTACATTATCGTCAAAAACAACATAAAAAGATACAATTACTTTGTTAATTCGCTGGATGTAAAGAAAAGTATCATTGTTGAAACCGAAATAGTTGATGAAAATAGTGTTGGATCTTAACTCGAAGGATTTTGAGAACATTGCTTGCTCCGAAGACTCTGTGGGCTATACAGAACTTGTGAGGATCGTGTGGAGGAAAATAGGGAGCGAGCAGACAGTTTTCTCCGCATTTCCTTCGTTGAAACTTGCATGCCGCACATGGATACGCTATCACAGATGCCTCTCTTGTTTTGTCTTCCATCTAATTCAATGAAATAAAAATGCGCAGGCTCAGTGGCGAGGGGAGAATAACCTACCTTGTGCGAGATCGGTTTCTCCAAAACATTAAATCGATTTCCCAAGACCGAGAAGTTGAGAGTGGAATAATATTTGTTAGGGTGCCCATGTTTTTCCCATGTATTTGAAGCTGGAAGTGTGTAAAGTGGTATTTGAAGGTTTCCATTGATTTTCACTCTTAAAACTTCGGTGGAATACACGTTGTCACAAAAAAGGTTTTGAATTTAGAAATATTGAGTTTTGTACGCGGATTGACTTCTCGTTGGTTTTCGGGTAAAACGAGTTAACTAAATGTTCAGAGACGTTCGAGTGCTTCTCACCGACAGAAGCGCTGTTAATGAACGTGTTTCTTTTTCAAATTCAACATCCCTCGCTGTCCTGTCACTTTCTTCTCATTCCTTAGATTTGTCTTTATTTCTTTAGACGCATGAATGTCTTCTTACTCGACACGATCCTCCAAACAAATCTAAATCTAAATTGACCCGACCGTAGAATTTATCATTTTAATATCACCATGGAATCTATTATCTTTTATATCTTTTTTTCGGAGTCTCCTTTTTTATTTTTTTTAAAAATATATAGAGTGTATTTTTCATATCCTCCATTCCCATCCTATAACTATATATTTCATAGTATTCACATTACCAAACCAGAACCACTTTCGAATGCTTAAACCCTTTAATTTAAAGTTGGAAAAGGAAAGCAAAAATAAAAGCATAGAAATTGTGCTCTAGAGATCATTGTCAAACAAAAATATTTGAATTAAGTGAACCCATTCATTAATTCAATTGAGAGATGATTGTCACATATTCGATGTATACATGTCTTCTCACTATAAGGTCAAGATTTTATGAAGCTCTTTTGATACTATTGGATCGGTATTTTTCATATATTTATAGAAAAATAACATTAATGTACAATAATTTACTCAAGAGACACTTCTAAACCCTTTGCTCTTTCTTTCTAGAATTATTTGGAAATATATATGATACATAATTAAACGTATTTTTCATTGCATTTCTATGAATTGTTATAAAACATACAATTTCTATGATTATAATTTTTACAATTTTGTATTAAATCTCTATTTTCTTAAGGTTATTTTTGATGACATGGTCATATATTTTAAATCCTATCTTCATTTTTTATGACTTTATACAATCCAAGGCATAGGGTTTATGGAGGAAAATGAAATTCTTAAATCCCCAAGTCTTTTTTTATGGCATGTATGTACATTTTTTCTGTGCACAAGGACCATTGGCACATTAACAATCCTTGAGTTATGTATTATGAGGTTATTTTAGGAGTAAGTATGATAAAAAAAAATGTTTGGATTTGCTAGCAGTATCCATGGGAAAGCCTTCATATGCAATCTTGTATACCTTTAATTACCTTACCTTTTGTCTCCTCTTAGTCATGATTATGCAACCTCTTTTTAATATCTACTTAATATTCTCTAGCTATCTCCTACAACACCTTTATTACACCGTCAAATTGTATTTATATCATCTCTTTCAAGTCCCATCCTTCACTAGTAGTCCCTTCCCCTATGACCCTATGATTATATATTACTTAGAGAAGAACAATTCCAACCATGGTCGAAAATGTTTTGATGTATTTCTCAATGTTTGATTATATCAAAAATGTTGATGTCGTCGGATATAACGAATTGTAATGAATTATCATGACCCCTATTAATAGGAATCATTTATGATCATTTTTATCATATCACATCATCATCCTCCCATTTTTATGCTTTTGCTTTCAAATATTTCTTTAACATTTTAAAGGTTTATAAGTTACTTTGGTTTACACATGGAGGAGATTATTTGCAACATTGGCCCTAGGAAACTTAATAGTTTACATACATTACCAAGGTACACAAAGTCTTTAGAATCCCCAACTATTGTCTACATAGATCTCTCCTTTATTAGTCTAGTGCTCCCCTTATATAAACATTTTGATAACCTACCTATAAATAATCAGGATTCATGTTCCAATGGTGTTTGCATAAATTTAAGTACCTATAACCCTTTCGTATTCTTTATGTTTTTAATTTTAATTTTCTTTTTTATTGATTTATCATGCACATATACTAGGATAGAGTAGCATATAATTTACCTTTACATTATTTTACTATCATAACATTCATTGCATCCTCCGATTATGCTTACAAAAACAAATATTCTTACAACATTTTTTATCTTCAAACCTTGATTTAGATATCACTACATAAACATAACTGATAATATTATAATTAATATATACTAGTAATAATCCTTCCTCTATCTTTGACTTAGGATCTAGAGAACTACACCTTAGAAAAAGTTTACATATCATATTTTTAAATCCATGGATTTGCACACCCTTTGGCTATATCCTGCTTTTTATATAAACCTCTATGTAGTGCATATTATCCCCAATTTTGCTCCTAAAAAAATTGATCAAAGATGACCCCCGTGCAAGAAGAAATTCAAGAAATGGCTTCGTTGAATGAACCCATGCTTCAAATCAGACAAACAGGTTACAGGTAGGATCTAAAATGGAATAGAAGGGTCGGGGAAGAGAAGATAGTGTCAAAGAAACCAGAGGATCAAAGGAAAAGAAACAACGAATGCTCGAAGTCTTTGGGCTCTGCAAATGATTCAGAATGAGCCCCAAAATCAGCTAAGTATAAAGGTGTTGGCGGAAGTTGCCTAGTGCCCAAGCAACAACACCTCCAAAGGTTAAATCCAAAAGGTAGACTCCAACAAGTGTCATGTCCCCACGTTGTCTAGAGTCCCAAAATTTACACCTCGGCCATTGAAAAATTCTTTCGACTCGATGGAAGGTGCCAAGTGTCCAAACGACGCTACTTCAAAGATAAATCAAAAGACCGGAGACCCAAATGAGCGCGGGCTTGCCACATAGTCCAAAATAAAAAATGAGACAGAGTATAGAGAACCAATAGAATCCTCCATGTGTCTCATCAGCAAAATTTCAAAAGGAAATACTGCATGCAGTCCCCAAATGTGCATGATTTTGCCACGTGTCCTGGGTCCAAAAGGGAACAAAGTCAGGGGGTTGAATAGTCAAAGGACAGGTAGGCTAGTGGAGGGAGCCAAGTGCCTATGCAGCACTACTTCAAAAGTAAAGTTTGGGGCATGTTTCCAAACAAGCACCTAGCCTCCACATGTCCAGGTTCAGACTTTTGGCCTCGCCAAGCAAGGAGACTTTGGCAAGATTACAAGGGAACCTAAGGAGCTCACATAAACCGCCACATGTCAATCCAACAGAATTTCAAAAGCATATGGAAGGAACCATATCTCCAAGATGCACAAGGCCACCACGTGGACATTGTACGGGGAGACTCTTTAAATATTGCGCTCACATGACTCGAAACTTCAAATGGCCATATCTTCTGATTGGTAACTTAGATTTAGGCAGGAGAAGAATTTTTGGAAATGTCTCATCACTCTCTCACCATGGAAACAAAAAATATCATTCTTAACAAGATTTAGTAGATGAAAAATGGGAAAACATCTTCCAGACCATTAATGCAGCATCTGATTTCTTCAACTACACAACTAAATTTAATTTGATCCACTAGGGAACTAGAATTGACAGATTGTAGGCAAATTTGAGAGGGGCATTGATTGATGGTGGCTGAGCATTAAAAGTAGGATTCAATGCATATCTCAAGGTGGTTGAAGAAGGATTCAAATTCTTCCCTTCTCTCTCTCATTCTTCCTATATATTGTAATGAAGGTGCATATTCAAAGGTTGGTCTTTTTTTCTCCTCTGCCCCCCTCTCTCTTTCTTCCTTAGGGTAGAATGCGGAGTCTAAGCCTCCTCACATGGCTCTGTAATGGAATTTTCTTTGATCTTTCCCAATGATGATGTATCGTGTAACATTTTGGAGTAATAAAATTTGTTTCGTGATGCATCTATCCATCCTTGGCTTATTTAATTGTCTCTTCTTTCCTCTTATCATTGCAGGGTATACTGTGCACACTCCAATGTTTATTGTAGGTTCTAGGAGATATGTTTAATGAATTTATAAGTGGTGCTCTATCTATAATATATCTCTGGTCTGTATTCTGTACATCCTCTCCTCTAGTCACCTCTCTCCACTTCATGCAGTCGGATTTGTCATTCAACCACTTCCTTTTTTGGTGTATCACCACTTAGTGTAGGATCTTTCACCCTCTCTCTATGTCTCTCTCTTCGTCCCCTTGCAATGGTTAGATTAGGATAGAATAGTTTCTACCTGCACTGGAGTAGCTTGTGGAAGGTAGATTAGGAAGTAAGAACCGGCTTTCTCCGGAGGTCCTTCTCAATTTTTGTAAGTCCCACAACGTCAGAGATGGTCCGATGTTGTGCAATCATAGCTAGTGCGCCACTTCACACCCAGTCCATTTGGGGGTGTTATGATTCTGCACTAACATTTTTGGCATGCTCGGTGGGATAGGTCTTAATCACCTTACCACTTCATCTTAGTAGGTTGGTGTGTTCCTATTAAGGTTTAGCCTTTTGAGGTACATGCAAGCACATTTGGTGACTCTATCTCGTCAACAACCCCATCTTTGAAGTTGTATAACTTTTCCATCCATTTCCACCCATCTTCATTCACTTTTCTTTCAATATCTTCCATTTCATGAAGCTGTGCAATCACGACTTCATTCCCTTCATAGAACTCACACTTGCAGTAACAACAGTGCAATCCACCTCCAATGCATTTCCTAACTCCTCCATATCAGCATTATGATTAGACCCATGATAATCATGCTTACCCATATGAGAATTGCCAAAAATAGTTTCGCTATAGAGCTTATCAAGATTAAGGGTATGCATACAATGACAAAAGTCAAATGGAAGAAGTTAATCTGCTAGAGAAGATTCAAAAAATGGAGGTTGGCATGGTTCAGTCAAGGGCCATAAAACGAGTGAATGCATTCAAGATTGGCTACAGGGAACCTTGTCCATGAGGAGGCCCTTTTCCAAGACATTATAGCCCTCAGGAGAAGATTGACTTCATAGTTGAAGTGCTGCCTCAACTTACACAGTGGATTGAGGACATTGAGGCTTATAAGAAAAGTGTGAGATAACTTTATCAATAGGTAAGTCCACCACCTCGTAGCTCTTCATTTTCTCTTTCTCAAACTTTATCATTTTAGCATGATCAACAATTAAGCCCCCTCATATGCTGCCCTAAGTGTTAATTTATTTTCTCGATCTCCTGATCTCCCATCCCACCTCAGTTCCTCTACCCTTCTCCCTTCCAAACAGTCATCCCCTTCAAACAAAACTGAAGTTCCATCTCCCTCTCAACCAAAAACAATTGCAAAGTTTGTTTAACCCCAACCTGCCACTCCTCTTTCCTTCTCAATTCCATATTGGGAATAGATTCCAAAGACTAGTCAAGGAGAACAACAAGAGGAGGAACCCAACAGAGAAGAAATGATAGAAGATATGAAGAGTTTGGTTTCCAGATTTATGTTTACAAAGATCCCCTTGATGGTTAAGCCAATTAAGGAGGCCAAGGTTGAAGAGCCAGTGGTGGCTGAGGCTGGGTTTGCAGCAGAGAAGGAACAAAAACAAGGAGGAGAAGATCAATAGTATGTTTTCTCTTAATACAGTGTCCCTAATGGCACTCTGTCTAAAGAGGATGCTAATCTAATCCAATTTGTACAACTAGTTAAAGAGGAGGAAAAATAATCTCATATCCCCATTGAAGAGGAATAGATGGGAGGGATCAAATAAGCATTGAAGGCACTCAATG
This sequence comes from Taxus chinensis, assembly GCA_019776745.2. Lineage (NCBI taxonomy): Eukaryota > Viridiplantae > Streptophyta > Pinopsida > Cupressales > Taxaceae > Taxus > Taxus chinensis. Next base: position 862,725,951 of record CM034146.1, on the reverse strand, counting down.
AAGACAGCATCATTGAAGATTCTTTTCTTTCATTTCAAGGGTCTGATTTTATTGATGAACCCATGATAAAGGAGAACCAAACAGTTTTAGAGGCTCCAAGTGTGGAGTAGGCTACCGAAAAATCCTCAGTTATTCCTCCCACTTCATCCCCTTTAATATCTAATGCTGAAGAGGAGTTTGAACTTTCAAACTTCCTGTTGGAGGATGAAGGGAACCATGGTGAGTAAGTTACAGATTAGGAGGACAACATGGAGGAGTTCGAGCACATGCAAGAAGACAACAAGGAGACAAAATATCTATCTAACTTGGAGGATTGATTTGATGAAAAGGATCCTGAGGAAATTACATTATTTACTCCTCTATCACCCACCTTCCAAGCATATGAGCCTACTACCGTAAATGAGGGCATTCAAGAACATCAGCCTATGTCTCACAATATCCCTTTGCAACCAAGGTTGGAAGATATGAGTATTCCATGTTCTTCACATGAGAAGGAAGAGAAAAGGAAAGAGAATGTCATAATGCCTCTCACACCATCCATCCAAGAAGCTCCACAAAGAGACTCCATTTTTTGAGTTAAATTTTAGAGCAAAGGGAACATTCAAAGGGGCAAAACCATGCCCAATCAGGTACATGGCTTCATTGGAGCCAAGAGAAAAGGTAGAACCAGTCATTCCCACTTAAGGGCATGAGGATGAGCTTCAAAGCACCAAGGGTCACCATCAATACCTCTAGGAGTCCAATACCAATCAACTTGAGGAGGTATTTTTGGTTGATGTGGATACCTTGATGAAATGGGTGGAGGATCAACTTATTGTTAGTTTTTTCTCATAGAAACAACCATATTCAGTGTCAAATAATTTGCATGGCTGCCCCTATTTAGAAAAGGAAGCTATTTCACCCTGCTTATGGCAGGCTATGTTTAAGCTTTTCTTCCTCTCGGTTTAGTGTAGGAGTTGGAGTAGACATTGTTTTCAATAAAATAAGTTCTTGTGCACACTCTGCATGTCTCATTTGAGGCATGTATGTTTTGTTTTGTCTTTGTACATAAGTTTTGGTCATATTGCTCCAGAGGTGCAGAGGCTAGGCCCTTTAGTATTCATGGCAGAAAGACCCATAATTTCCTGTAACAATTGCTGATTTCAAAATAAAACAAATGCAGAGAAACTTGAAACATTTTCAAGAAATCAATTTCTGGGACAAGTTTAGGGTCAGCAAGTGCAATAAATCGAAGAGTACATTTCAGGAAAAGATTAATACCAGGCCATCATTCAGAACGAGCCCCAAAATCAGCTAACTATAAAGGTGTTGGTGGAAGCTACCAAGTGTCCAAGTGGTGCACCTCTAAATCTTAAATACAAAAGGAAGACTCAAACAAGCTCCAAGCCCCCATGTGTCTAGAGCCCCAAAATTTTCACCAGCCATTGAAAATTCATCAACTCGGTGGAAGGTGCCAAGTATCCAAATGACACTACTTCAAAGATAAATCCAAAGATCGGAGACCCAAATGAGTGTGGGCTCGCCATGTAGTCCAAATTAAAAAATTGGAGAGAGTGGGCTCAAATAGACTAAGTATAGAGAACCAGCGGAAGCCTCCATGTGTCTCGTCGGTGCAATTTCAAAAGGAAAGACTGGAGACATTCCCCAAACGAGCATGTTCTTGCCACATGTCGTTGGTCCAAAAGGGGAAAAAGTCAGAAGGTTGAATAGCCAAAGAAGAGGCACACCAATGGAGGGAGCCAAGTGTCATCATGGCGCTACTTCAAAAGTAAATTTTGGGGTGGGTTTCAAACTAGCGCCAAGCCTCCACGTGTTAAGGGTTAGAATTTTGGCCCCACCACGCAAGGAGACTTTGGAAAAATTACAATGGAACCTAGGGATCTCACATAAACCACCACGTGTCAATCTGGTGCAATTAAAAATCATAAAGAAGTGTCCATATCTCGAATATTGGCGAGCCTCCCACATGGACACTGTATGGACAGTTTGTTTAAATATTGCATTCCTATGACGTGAAAATTCAAATGACCATATCTTTTGATTGGAAACTCAGATTTGCGTGGGGGAATACTTTTTTGAAATTTCTCGACACCCTCTATGCTATCGAAACATAAAATATAATTTTTAACTAGATTTAGTAGGTGAAAATAAGAAAATGTCTTCAAGGCCATTAATGCAGGATCTAATTTCTTCAACTACCAGACTAGATTAAATATGATCTGCTAGGAAACAAGAATCGATAGATCATAGGAGGATTTGAGAGGGGAATTGATTGATGGTGGTTGAGATTTCAAAGAAGGATTCAATTCATATATTAAGTTTTTTGAAGCAGGATTTGAATTCTTCCCTCCTCTCTCTCATTCTTCCTATATATTGTAATGAAGGGGCATATTCAAAGGTTGCTCATTGTTTCTCCTCTATCCCACTCCCTCTTTCTTCCTTAGCCTAGAATACAGAGTCTAAGCCTCCTCCCATGTCTTTATAATTTCATTTTATTACCTCTTTCCCAATTATGATGTACCGTGTAACATTTTAGAGCAATAAAATCTGTTTCATGATGCATCCGTCCATCCTTGGATTTTTTTGTTGTCTCTTCTTACCTCTCATCATTGCAGGGTATATTATGCATACTCTAATGTTTGTTGCAGGTTATGGGATCTATGCTTAATGGATTTCAAAGTGGTGTTCTATGTGAAATATTTCTCTGGTCCGTGGTGCATTCTGTCCACCCTCTCCTCTAGTCACCTCTCTCCACTTCAAGCTGTCGGATCTATGATTCAACCACTTCCTCTTCTGGTGTATCACCGCTTAATGTAGGCTCTCTCTCTCTCTCCATATCTCTCTCTCTCCCTCCCCTTGGAATCGTTAGATTAGGATAGAATAGTTTCTACCTGCACTAAAGTAGCTTATGGTAGGTAGATTAGGAAGCAAGAATCGGATTTCTCCAGAGGGCCATCTCAGGTTAGCAAGTCCCACAGCTTGCCAGATGGTCCCATGTTGTGCAATAAAATTGAATGTCCCACTTCACACCTAAGCCATTCGGGGGTGTTGTGATTCCACTCTAACAATACCCACTTCCCTTCAACACCTTTTTTGTTTTAGTTTCGATATTGTCAACTATATTTATGGATATTATTGTATCTTTTGATTTAGGATGATTTTAAATGTTACAGATAATGGACTGTTGTTGAATTCAATTCGTATATTATGTGTGTGAATTATTAGAGACATTTTTATATTGATGTTGATATACTATTGACATGGTTATATATATATATATATATATTTCAGACATGTGATATTTCATCATATTAAATAGACATAGACAATTGAACTAATCTTATGATCATATGGTTATTGATGAAATGTAGGACCAATATTTTGTTAGAAATTATAAATGATGTTTTTACTTGACTAGATGATGTTTTGATTCATATATAGATTATTGTGGAGTTATATTTTATATTTATTTTTGATGTCTTGATGCGGCCATGAGGCCGAAGGAGGTGTTATTTTTTTTGCAAGAAACATGTCACAACAAAGATGGGGGGGGATTGGAGACCAACCGCATTAGAGTTCTAGATGAATTCAACAAGGGTCACCATGACAATATGTAGTTTTTATGTGTGTGTGTTTTATTTGTTGTTAAGGGGTCCCCACAGTGGGGAATCACCTCCAATTTTTACCAAGGGGTTATGTGTTATTATTTCATTTAGTTTCCTTTATTTAATTTTAGTATGTGTTTATTTAGTGATGTATTTTCCCCTTTTTTATTTATATAATTTATGTCTAGATTAGTGAGTAATCATGTTGGTAAATTAACTATAAAAGGGTCAAAATAATTCATTTATTAGAATGTATAGCTCTTTCCTTCATTTTTTGTAAGTGAAGTGTATGTAACACTGAGTGTCGTACACTTTACCCCTTCACGAAAATTCAGATTTGTCCTTAAGGGAAAATTTTGAAGGCTTGTGGGACAAGTCAAACTTGTCCCACACCTCCTAAATTGCTATACCAATCCTACCTATGGGTTGGGGGGTCAAAATAGGGCCCCATTATGTGTTTTGGGATGACAAATTGTAAGTTTTTTATTGCACCTTCTTACATGTAATTTTTGTAGTCGTTAAGGGGTGTGGGTTTGAATTGTGTGTGTAAGTAAAATTTCATTTCTTCACCCACTAACTAATTGTGCTTTGGAGTTTGAAGTTTGACTTGTGAGGTGGAGTTGAGGATGAGTGATGTGGCATCCGACATGGAGCCATCTCACCCTCCTCTCTCCCTTTTCTATTTATTCAAGTTCTTTTACTTGTTTGGGGGTTACTTCATTTCTTTATGTTCTTGTGTTTTTGGAGAGTTAGAGGATTTTGGAATGCTTGTGGATTTTTTGGGAGATTTTGGTGATTGTTCAGATTTGAAGAAGGTTGGTGTGGAACTCTTGGATCAAGCTCTACCATGGAACGGTAGGAGCTATACTCTTGTAAAATACTCTCTTCTTTGTATTGTGTATGTGTACATGTTTGAGTGTTTGTGTATGCTTGTTGGTTGCTTGGGTAGATTTCTCAAGTATGGTGTAGGAGGGGACTATGGGGAACCTACATGTGGGGAGTCATAAGAGTTCGTTTCATGTTGTGGAGGGAGTTGAGTTGGCTGCCCCACCTTGGATGAGAAATTGATTACATTTCTTGCTTGGTCTATTTTTCAGAGGGATCCATAAGAATTTGTAGGGGGCATAAGAGAATGTGGGAGGTATGAGGGGTAATTGAGGGAGGCATTTGTTAGATCAAGAGTATGTAAAATGTCTTAATGATATATTGAATGTAAGAGGAGTGTATAAATACAAGTGAGAATGTGGTTAAGAGGTAACCGCTTGTAACTGACAGATCGGTTACATGTAGCTAAACTAAAACCCTGTATTAATTATGCCAACATTCTCCCCCTTAATACATTGTTTATACAAATCTACCCCAGATTCATCATCTTGTTACGTCCCGACATGTCCTATTTGCTTCTTCCAACAAGGAATTTGTCTGGATTTTCTTGAATCTCTGCAACAGATGTGGACTGAGTCTTGTTTGACATATAGATGGAGAAGAGTTGTGTCGATCTAGATGAAAAATGTGAGATTAAATGCCCTCAGGCACATCTGTGGCGCACCACACGAGCTTTCGAGCTCACTTCTTCATCTAGTTTTCTACAAACAAGAGCACATCTATTGCAGAGATTCAAGAAAATCCAGACAAATTTCTTGTTGCAAGAAGCAAATAGGGAGTATGTAAAATGTCTGAATGATATATTGAATGTAAGAGGAGTGTATAAATACAAGTGAGAATGTGGTTAAGAGGTAACCGCCTGTAACTTACAGATCGGTTACATGTAGCTAAACTAAAACCTTGTATTAATTATGCCAATAGCATAAGAGTGTGTAGGGGTTTTTAGATGATTTATTATAGGGTTTTTAGGTAGGCACCCATTTCCCATTGGGAGGCATAAGTCGCTTCCTCATAGATCTTACTCCTTTGGATTTTGCATGTTGAAGCCTTGTGTATTTTGTTGCTTTTCTTTTTATGATTTTTGTTGCATTAATTGTATTTGTGTATGGTTATAGAATCTTGTATTGTGATGTGGAAGACTTTTTTTTTTCCGTGAGTTGAATCTATTTTTCATTGCAATGTGGTTGGGGCTCTGGGGTCAATGAGGAGGATAACTTCTCCTCCTCATTGGAATTCTTGGTTGGGTGGAGAGCGTTGGCTCTCCCCTCCTTTTCTTTAGTTGTGACCAAATGACGCATGGTGGATCTCTCTTGTTGGTGATGTGAAGTATGGAGCTTTGTTGGTGTCTTCAATAAATCTTTCCTTGTGAGAAAAACTTTATTTTATTCCCACTTAGGGTGGAAGACTTGTAATATTGTATTCCTTTTAGCTTTCATTTTTGTAAATTTTTCCCACTTTAAGTGGAAGATGTTGTATTAATATTTTGAAGGAAAGTTGTATTTATTTTTATCATCATAGTTGTGATGTATGTGGGAAGGAAAGACTCTTTACTGAAGCAAGTTTGGATAATGAAAGTATGTTGTTCTAGTTTCAACAACAAAAAACTATTGGAAAGTTAGTAACTCTCATTTTAAGATTCATGGAGAAACTTGGTTATATTTGTTTGTTAGAATGGTTGGCAAATTATAGTTTGAAAAAGAAAAGGAATTGTTACTTCTTTTATATTCCATGATTTTTATGAAATAGTGAAAGGGTCATGTTTGTTTATCCTCTTATAGTGCTTGAAAGATGTTTTTAAATTTGTATGTTGAAATGGAGAGAACTTAAGTGTTAGTAATCTTTTACTTGCTAAAAAAATAGATCATTTCCAAGAAATCAATTGGCAATTGTCTTTTTACTTGGTTAATGAAGAAATTAATTTCCAATGCTAACTTGTAATTCCCATTTAGAAATGATTACAAATTTTTAAAAAATTTGATTAAGAAAAATGAATATATTTTCGCATACCTCTTATTACAATATCAAATTGTCTATATATATATAATTATTTTAATGCAAACACTTAACTTACTAAAATTGGTACATATGAATCAATTATTACATGTTGTAATCTTATTACCTTGAGTATTATCAATATTAACTATTATTAATATTAATCAATTTATTCTTATTATTAATAGAGTAATATTAAAATACTATTAATCTTTATTATAATAATCTAATATTAATGTCCTTATATTAATAAAAGTACCCTTTTAAGTAAAATATTATTCTTTGAAATATTATCATATATATATGTATATATATAAATATGGATATGTTTATATATATAATATTATATATAATTTATAAGTACTATATAATATAAGTGTTAGATCAATTTTTCCCCCAGGTAAAATTGATCAAACCCAACCCTGCACAGGAAGAATTATGAGAGGTATTTCAGTCGAACGAGCCTACATTTCAAATCCAACAGTTGGGTTACATGCGGACTCAAAAATTGAGAAAACCAGAGGCTTAGAAGAGAGAAACGGAGAAAGGATCAAAGTCTTCGGGCTTTACAAATAATTCTGAATGAGATGAAATTGGTTAAGTATGGAAGAATCAGCAGAAGCTTCCATGTGCCTCATCAGCACTTATCCAAAGTTTAAGCCAAAATTGGTTCGCCAAACAAGTGCCAAGCTTCCATGTGTCCCAGAGTCAGAAAAGGGATAGAACGCGCCCAAAATGGATCAATATAGAGACGGTAAAAGATGCCACATGTCTCAACGGCTGAGCTCAAAGGTTAGAGCCCAAGGTGGAGACTCAAGTGAGTTTCAAGCCTCCATGCATCCTAGGTATGAAAAGGGATAGAATTGGCCGTTGAAAAGTCAAAATGGGGCAGATCCAGTGGAAGGTGGAACGTGTCTAAACGGCGCACCTTCAAGGGGAAAAGCAAATGGTGATTCCAAAACAAGCACCAATCCACTAGATGTCCCAGATCCTGAAAAGGTAAGTTCATCCATTGAAAATTGCAAGATCCTATGGAATCCTACACGTGTCTCGTCTGTGCAAATCCAAAGGTAAAATCTAGGGGTAGTTTCAAAACATGCATGAATCCACCACGTGTCTCGGGTCAAACACAGTTCCTCCACCAACAAAAATAACTTAGGTGGAATAAAAAAGAAATAGGGAATCCTGTAGATGATGCCACATGTCTCATGGGTGCAATTTAAAGAACAAGGTTAGGTGGAAAAACTCAAATGAGCGCAGGGCTGCCACATGGACATGGTACAAACAAACTCATTCAAATATTGTGCTCCCGTGACCTAGATTTTCAAATAGCCATATTTTTTAACTAGAAACTTTGATTTAGGTAGGAGAATACTATTTGGAAAGGTCTCGACATCCTCTAAACCATTAAAGCATAAAATATTATCCGTAGTAGGCTCTGGTTTGTGAAAATTAGGAAATTGTCTTTCAGGCCATTAATGTAGAATCTGACTGCTTCAACCACCATATTAGATTTGATTTGATCCTTTGTTCTTCTTCTTCAAGACGCAAAATAAACATGGGGAGCGAAAGACTCGACAAATTTTGGGCAGATTTACAAGAGGCATTGATTGATGGTGGTTGAGCTTTCAAAGCAAGATTCAATGCGTATCTCAACATGGTTGAAGAAGGATTCAAATTCTTTGCTTCTCTCTCTCTTATTTTTTCTATATATTGTTAAAGAAGGGCATATTCAAATGTTGGTTGGTGTTTCTTTTCTTCCCCCCCTCTCTCTTTCTTCCTTAGGATAGAATGTGGAGAAATGGCATTTTCTTTTCTCTTTCCCACTAATGATGTATTTTGTGAACTCATGGAGCAATAGAATATGTTTGTGATGAATTTTGTCCATACTTCCTTTTTTACCATCTCTTCTTGCATCTCATCATTGCAAGGTATATTGTGAATATTTTTTATGTCTATTATAGGTTGTGGGAACTGTGTTTAATGGGTTTCAAGTAGTGTTCTATGTGAACTCTATGTTTGGTCTGTGGTGCATCTTGTCCACCCTCTCCTATTCTCATCTCTCTCCAATTCAAGAATTTTGGATCCATGATCATCCACTTCCTTTTCTGGTGTATCACTGCTTAATGTAGGCTCTCTTTCACCCTATCTCTCTCTCCCTGTCTCCTTGGAATTGTTAGATTAGGATAGGTTAGCTCTGCCTACACTCGAGTAACTTGTGGTAAGTAGATTAGGAAGCAAGAAATGGATTTCTATGGAGGGCCATCTTAGGTTTACAAGTCCCACAGCTTGAGAGATGGTTCCATATTTTTCAATCACACTAAATTCGCCACTCAGATCTCATGCCATTTAGGGGTGCACTAATAGTTTTTGCACGCCTGGTGGGACAGATCTAAACCATCTTACAAATTCATCTTCGTATTTTGGTGTGTTCCTGTAAGTATTCATCCTTTTGAGGCATATGCAAGCACATTTGGTGACTCCATCTATTCAAAAAACCCATCTCTAAAGTTGTAGAATTTCCCCATCCATTTTAATCCATTTTTCTTCCATCTCTTTCATTTCTACCATTCATGAAGTTGTGCAATCATGAATTCATTTCCTTCTTGGAACTCACACTTACAACAACAACAATGCATTCCACCTCTAATGTATTTCCCAACTTCCTGAGATCAGCAATATGATCAAATCTAGAACCATTATGCTTACCCATATGAGCAATTTCAAAACCAATTTGGCCATGGGGCTTATCAAGAATAAGGGGACACATACAATGATGACAATTGTGTGGAGAATGCTGGTCTACTCGAAAATATTCAACACATGGAGGCCAAAATGGTGTAGTCAAGGGCTACATCATAAATGAAGGCATTCAAGATTAGTTGTAGGGCACCTTGTCCATGGGTTATCTCTTATCCAAGACATTATAGCAGTCAGGAGAAGCTTGAGTTCATGATTGAAATGCTTCTCCAACTTACGCAATGGATTGATGAGATTGATGCTTATGATTTGGAAACAAGACAACCTTGTCAATGGGTAAGTCAGTCCCCAGCTCCTTGTCATTCATTTCATCTTTCTCAAACTCCATCATTTCAGCATGATCAATAGTCAAGCTTCCCATCTTCTGCCCCAACTGTTGATTTCCCTTCTTCATTTCCTAATCTTCCATCTCATCTAAATTCTTCTACCCCCTTTTCTTCCTGAAAAGTCATTCCTTCAAAACAAACAAGAAGTTCCACCTCCATTTCTACCACAAACAATAGTGAAACTTGTTGAACCCTAACCAACCACTCCTCTTGTTTTCCCAAGTCCATGTTAGGAAGAGACTTAAGAATCTAGTCAAAGAGAACAACAAGAAGAGGAGCCAAACATAAAATAAATGATAGATAATATGAAATTTTGGGCTGCAAAATTTTGGTTTACAAAGATTCCCTTAATGGTTAAGCCAACAGAAAAGGTCACGGTTGAAGAGCCAGTGGTGGCAAAGTCTTAGTTTATAGTAGAAGAAGAGCAAGAACAAGAGGAATAAAATCAGCAGTCTGTTTATGGAACTTTTTCTGAAAAGGATTTAGATCTATTTGAAGCTGCATAACTAGTGAATAAGGATGAAAAAATAGCTTCAAGTCCCATTGAAGAGGAGCTGCTAGGAGAGATCAAATCAAAGTTGAGGCCACTCAATGAAGAAAACATCATTGAAGATTTTTTTCTTTCATTTCAAGGGCCTGATTTAATTGATGAACCCATGATGGAAGAGGCCCATATAGTTTCAGAGGCTCTAAGTGAGGAGCAGGCCATAGGAGAACCTTCAATTCTTCCTTCTACTTCATCCCCTTCAAAATCTAATGTTAAAAAAGAGTTTGATCTTTCAAACTTCATGTTTGAGGATGAAGGGAACCATGGTGACCAAGTTTCTGAATAAGAGGTCACCATGGAGGAGGTAGAGCACATGCAACAGGACAACAAGGAGGTAGAATGCCTGTCAAAATTAGAAGATTACTTTAATGAAGATGATCCTGAGGAGATAGCATCATTTTTTCCTCCATCTTATACCTTCCAAGAACATGAACGTGCTGCCATGAGGGAGAACATCCAAGTGCAATAGTTTGCACTTCATAATAGCCTTCTAGAACCAAGGGTGGAAGATAAGAATCTTCCATGTTCTTCTCAGGAAGAAGAAATGAAAGAGCATGAGGATCCCATCTCTCCCATCTCTTCCACACCATCTATCCAGGAAGGTCAGTAAGAAGACTCCATTCTTGGAGTTGAATATCAGATAAAGGGACATATTCAAAGGACCAGACCATGTCCTATCAAGTACGCGGCTTCATTAGAGCCAAGGGAGATGCCAAAACTAGTCATGCCTACTTCAAGGCATGAGGATGAGTTTCAAAGTACCAAGTGTCACCATCAGTACCTCTAGGATCCCACTACCAATCAACTTGAGGAGGTCTTTTTGATAGATGTAGATACCTTGATGATTTTGGTGGATTGACTTATGGTCATTTTTTCACTCATACAAGCAGCCAGATTCAATGTCAAATCATTTCAATGGCTGCCCCTTTTGAGAAAGGGAAGTTATTTCTCCTTTCTTTTAGCAAGCTTTATTTAGATTTTGTCTCTTAGGTTTAGTATAGGAGTAGGAGTAGACTTTTCTTTCAGCAGAAGAAGTTCTGGTGCACACTCTACATGTTCCAGTTGGATCGTGTATGATTTCTAGTATTGTACATAGCGTTTCATGGTGTTTCATTGCTCCAAGGTTGTGTCATGATGTGATTTAGTGTGTCCATTGTCCATTTCTAGAACATGTAAAAGCCCTAGGAAAAGATAATTTTCTACACTTAGAGATCTAATCTCCAGGATTTTTTTTTAAAATGAGAATGTAAACACTAGGGTGAGTTCATGGCATTTGGCAAGACCAACTCCAGTTATAGTAGTTTCCATGTGACTCAGGAATTATATCTTCAAAGTTCATATCAGTTTCATTTTTACCAGGAAGACTCCATGCCTAATGGATGCTTCAAGGCTACTAGTCTATTTACCTAACATGAACATATAACCGTGAGTCACCAAATTATTGCCTCAATTTTTCCACCCTGACAAAATTGATCAAACTAGACCCCACAAAGGAATAATTCTGAGAAGAAATTATGTTGAAAAATCCTACCTTTCAAATCCGATAGTTAGGTTGCAAGTGGACTTGAAAACAGAGAAAACTAGAGGCTCAGAAGAGAGAAATGGAGAAAGGCTCAAATTCTTCAGGGTTTACAAATAATTCAGAATGAGCCCAAATTGGTTAAGTATGGAATAATCAGTAGAAGCTTCCATGTGCCTCATTAGTGCTTATCCAAAGGTTAAGCCAAAAGTGGTTCCCCAAACAAGCACCAAGCTTCCACGTGTCCTGGAGTAAAAATCGGGACAAAGCGGGACAAAAACGACTAAGTATAGAGATGGTAGAAGCTGTCACATTTTTGAATGACTCACCTCAAAGGTAAGAGCCCAAGGTTGAGTCTCAAGTGAGTGCAAAACCTCCACGTGTCCCAGGACTAAAAATGAACAAAATTAGCTGTTGAAAATTCAAAAAGGGGCAGAGCCAGTGGAAGGTGCCATGTGTCCAAATGATGAAACTTCAAGCTGCAAAGAAAAAGGTGATTCCCAAACAAGTGCCAATCCAACACATATCCCAGAGCCCGAAAAGGTAAGGTCAGCCATTGAAAATTCCAAGAGTGTATGGAAGCCTCCATGTGTCTCAAGTGTGCAACTCCAAAGGTAAAATCTTGGAAGAGTTTCAAAACATGTGCGAAGCCGCCACATGTCTCGGCTTAGACATAGAGCTTCCACACATAGAAATATCTTAGGTATAATAAAAATCAAATAGGGAAGCTCGCAGATGATGCCACGTGTCTCATAGGAATAATTTGAAGATCGAGGGTAGGGGGCGCAACTCAAACGAGCGCAGAGTAGACAAGTGGACCCAGTACAGATAGACTCATTTAAATATTGCATGCCCGAGACCTGGATTTTTAGACAACAATATATTTCAACTAGAAACTTTGATTTGGGTGGGAGAAGAATTTTTGGAAAGGTCTCGACATCGTCTACACCATGGAAGCATAAAATATTATCTTTAGCAGGTTCTAGTTGGTGAAAATTAGGAAAACATATTTTAGGCCATTAATGCAGAATTTGATTGCTTGAACTACGAGATTAGATTTGATTTGATCTGTCGTTCTTCTTCTTCAACACACAAAACAGACATGGGGAGTAATAGAATCAACATATTGTGGGAAGATTTGTAAGAGGCATTGATTGATGGTGGTCGAGATTTCAAAGAAAGATTCAATGCGTATCTGAAGGTGGTTGAAGTAGGATTTGAATTCTTCCCTCCTCTCTCTCTCTCTTATTTTTTTTATATATTGTAAAAGAAGGGCATATTCAAATGTTAGTCATTATTTCTTTTTTGCCCCCATCTCTCTTTCTTCCTTAGGGTAGAATGGTGAGTTTAATCCTCTTCTTATGGCTCTGTAATGGCATTTTATTACCTTTTTCCCACTAATGATGTACTGTGTGAAATCATGGAGCTATAGAATATGTTTGTGATGCATTTTTTCTATCCTTCCTTATTATACTATCCCTACTTTCCACTCATCATTGTAGGGTATACTGTGCATGTTTCTAATGTCTATTGTAGGTTCTGGGAACTATGTTTAATGGGTTTGAAGTGGTCTTCTATGTGAACTCTGTCTCTGGTCTGTGGTGTATGTTGTCCACCCTCTCCTATGCTCACCTCTCTCTAATTTGGGAAGTTTGGATCCATGATCAGCCACTTCCTTCTCTAGTGTATCACCACTTAGTGTAGGATCTCTTTCACCCTCTCTCTCTCTCCTTGTCTCCTTGGAATGGTTAGATTAGGATAGGTTATCTCTACTTACACTCGAGTATCTTATGGAAAGTAGATTACGAAGCAAGAATCAGCTTTCTCTGGAGAGCCTCTCAGGTTTGCAAGTCCCACAATTTGAGAGATGGTCCCATGTTGTGTAATCACACCGAATTCCCCACTTAGATCCGAGGTCATTAAAGGGTTAATTGATTCTGCACTAACAATATTTTTTTTTGTAAATTAAAACAAAAAAATACTTAAGAAAAGTTACATGTGCGGGGAGCCATGCCATGGCGTATGGAGGGTTAAATCAATATTTGTGGGGGTGGATGGGGTTGAATACCCCTCCCCTATACTATTAAAAAAATCAAACCCCATTCACTTAGCTCATCCCCTAATAAAACAAAACCATTCCCAAGTCTGCATTCTTTATTAAAATCCTATGCATTTCTTAGAACATGACATGCATAAAAATGAAAAGCAAGGCTGTGTCCTGCACATTTCCACCTCTGTGCATACACACACACACACACACACACACACACACACACACACACACACACACATATATCTATACACACACACACACACAGATATATATATATATATATATATATATATATATATATATTCTATTTCGGGTTCTTTAACCCATCTAGTTTTTTTTTCTAAATGTGTGTGTGTGTGTGTGTGTGTGTGTGTGTGTTTTTGTGTGTGCAAAACGTATATAAATATGTAAATGTATATATATTCTATTCAAAATGAAATTAATTATCAAATGTAGACATTTAAATGAAATGGAGAAAATCCCACAAACCCCTTTGGGTTAAAAGTACAGGAATGAGTTAAATAAATTATACAAATGCTTTTGAAACCCTAGGAGAGGGTGTGAAAAAAATAAGAAAAATGATAAAAATTGCGAGCCTCTCCAAAAGCTTAAGAGTGCCTCCAATAGCTTTCCTTCCTCCTCCTTTAACCTGTAAAACCAAATAAAGAAAATTAACCAAATGAAATGAGAAGGAATATTTCATAAGGATGCTTTAAGGTTAGTTTCCCTTTTTCCACGTCAAGGGCCCTAATTGAATCCATCTAAGGGATGATATTCATCCCTGTAAAAATTAGGTGGTGAGTGGGTGAGTTGAAATTACCCTTTTTATTTAAATTTTTTAATTTGAAAAGATGGGTTGACTTTTTAAGGGGTCACTTATGGGGTAAGGGAATGTTTATTACTCTAACCCAATATTGAATGAGGGACCTTTCTAGTTGTTTCAAATTTGTAGAAATTAAATAACCTTAGTATTTAATGATTTTGGATTTTTTTATCCTTTACATTCCATGGGGAGGATATTTAACTATAGTAGGAAGTTAATTGTTTATTAATTAACACTTAGAGAGAATTTAACCATGCTTGGACTAAGTAACCTCATTCAACTTTTAATGCGAGTTTAATATTTTTTTATAATGGGAAAATGTTATCCATTAAATATAATTTCCTAGAAATGTTGATGTTGCAATCATTGTTTTTGAAACCTTTTGTGGGCATGCCTTTCAAAAAAAAAAAATCATAATTTTTTTCTAGCTAACCCTAGGTTGTTCTTGGGTCTCGTGCGGATGTTTTTAGCAGGCGTTATACTTGGTATCAGAGAGGTGGGTTCAAAGCATGGACCATGGGCCAAATTTGAAACCCGTAAACCAATTAACAAATTTTGAACCACCATATTCAAATTATAATAAAAATAATAAAGGTGTTTGAATTATTGTACTCGCATAATGGCGTTTCAGTCAAATGCAGCTAACCAAAAATTTTGGATTAGATTGACTTTTTTTTGTGAACTTTTGGTGCAATAGGAAATTGGTTTTACTTTGAAAAGATGATGTTGATGAGTCCTAACCCTTGCTTTAGTCATATGATCTGATAAATCCATTGAGACTCTTCCTTGTTGGAGTAATAAATTGTATGGTGTTACTCTCGTGGCTTAGTGCTAGTGGTTGTGTTTGGGAGTCTGAAAGAGTAAAATTAATTTTTTTTTAGATCTTCCTTCCTTCAGTGGTTAGGAAATATGGTCTGGGTGTCAATTTTTCAATATGTTTCCCATATGGGAGAGTGGACATTAGGTGTTTGTTTCTCTTATGGCCCAATCTCGCGTATGTATCCTTCAAACTGACCTCGAGGCATAATACCCCTATTGGCAGCCCTGAAGGGCTGTGAAGTGAATGTGCTATTAAAATTTTGTATTTTACATTCGTAAGCTTGTGTTATTTTATTAAAGAAAAAAATCTTATTTTATGATTGGATTGAGAAGCTCTGAGGGTCTTTTAGTTATTTATATTTTATGAGAATTTTCAGACTTTGAAATGCACCTACTTAGCCACTTTCATTGATTCCCGATATTTCTTGAATTTTATATGGATTGGTGACTCATAGCTATTTCATATTGTTGGCTACTTAGCAAAAATTTTACTTGGTTCCTTCTTGCATGATGACGAGCTGGTTCTATGCTATTTTTTATTATGACATTTCGTCGTATGGGGGTACACCCTAAGTTTTTTGAATGTCTTCTTAGGTGCTTTAAATTATGCATTGGTTTCAGATGCACGGAACATTGAGTGTGTCTAGGATCTTAGAGGGAATTTTTCATTACTTGACCTTGTTAGGATCTTAGTGTTGTCCACTTGGCAATCTATTAGCGGTGGTGGTGATTCTCTTACAATCTAGTAAGAGCTTGATCCTCGTCAAAGTAGAGGTGTTTAATTATGGGCTTTTGGACTCTGTTAGGATCAGATTTATTTTTGGTTGACTGTAGATGTTAGTGGAAAAGTGGTTGTTTGGTAGTGACTTTTCATTGATGGCATGCTAATTTTTTATCATGTTTTCCTTATTTCATTATAAAAAGTATTGACTTGTTGATTGTATGCATCTTGGTAATAATGATTAGATTTAATCCCATTCAATTATAAAAACAAAAGAAGAAAAATTATACGAAGGCCTTAATTGAATTTTACAAACAACAACTATTTATATAATAAGGATTCAATTATAGCAGGAGATAACTGATCTTCCAGTTATCTCACGTAGGCATAATTGTAAAACAATAAACAATGTATTATAATTTTTTCTAACATTATCCCCCTTAATACATTGTTCTTACAAACATCATATTTCTAGATAGTGGACACCCCTTATTCGAAAAAACACTAAAATTTTTTGTTACACTCTTTATGTATCCTTCTCACCTTTCAGGTGTCATGCCATCTTTCTAGTTTCTTTGTCAATGACACCTTGGTTTTTCCCTTCATGATTACCACAAACCTAGAAGTGACATGAGCACATCCATACTTGAGAAAATATCGGTAGTTTTTGGTATTTTAGGATTATCACGAACCCTTATGTTTTTACCGCTCCAGGTTCTCCTTGAACGTGGAGGTGACCTAATGTCTCAACTAATCACTTCGGTGGTTTCTCGGATTTCCACAAATTCTTTACACAAGAAGGAAGTGTTAACTTAGTGTTTTTTCTCCCCAAAATTTTTATCATAATATTCATATTATATTATTATTAGACTGGTTTTTATTATCTATTCCATTATTCTATCCTAGTTTATAATCTATCTGTTTATTGTGGAGAGTATTGTTACTTCTCCTATGATATAAATAATGTACATGATTTCTAAATAATATACATTGTTAGAGATATCTTATCTCTATTTCTTCTCCTTAATTACCTCCTCACAATATGGTATTAGAGCGTGTGTTTGAAGGAGCAAACAAATTTTCTTGGATGTTGAAATTGTAGTTAAAATATCTGCGTAGAAGGATCTATGATGTGCAGGAAGAGTTGGACGTGGAGATTTATCAGCAACCTATGTGAACACCTTCACCTACTAGTGGCCACGTGGGAGAAGTTTCATTTCCCAGCATTAAAAATTCATGTTTTCATACATCTCCAGTGACCTGTGTGGTGTTTTTCTTAATCTATAGCCTACGTGGACGATATAGTTGGAGCTTACTCCTTTCACAGAATAAAGAATTTTTTTTATACCAATGCTCGTGTTTAGAGAATCGATTAGGCTTGGAAAATTTATCCATATAGAAAATGTAAGTAGATGCATTCTTTACACCCTCTGCAAGAACATCGTCGTTGAATAGGATACCAAAAATCAAGCTACAAATTGTGAGCGGATGCAGGAGATTCTAGTGTACACCCATCTCGATATGTAATATACTTCTCTAATTCTAGTCAATATCCAATGTTGAGTAGCTGAGTAGATGACATGTTATGAAAGAATCAACCAATGTTAATATTGGAGAGGAATGTCTATATCATTTTGTATATGAAACACACTGTAAGATCCAATTTTTTTCTTGGACATGGCATTTTTTTATGCTAAGGCATTTTATACAATTGCAGGGACCTGTTTTTAGTGACCTACATGAATACTCCTAGAGGAAATAAAAAAACCAATCTCTCTTTTGGATGTGTGTAAGTATCTTTGGTACAGATAATTTCTAATTTAACAATTTCATGTAATATCAATTCTCTAAGTGAAGTCTGGTTGTACGTGTGGTAGAACAAAGAACGAAAAAGCCACCTCAACTAACACAACGTTTATTATTATACACTAATGTTGAATTTCAACTGTGCATGAGCATATTAAGACTGCCAGCAGCCAATCCATAAGACTCACAAGCCCTAGAACACCATCAAGACACTCACAAGACCTTTGGGTTCTACTTTGCACTACTCAATGAGCTATGCAACACCAATAAACTTGTCTTCGATGAACTGGTTTGCAAACATCAGTTTCCAAGAAAAGTGAGTTTGGGAGGAATAAGAAGCCAGGTATGATGCCGATTACGAAGACGAAGAATGCCCCACAAAGCCTTGCAATCTCTTAGCATGCAAATAACGAGAGCATCTACAAGATATTACTTCTCATCAGTGAGTCAAAGTTGTAAATCTCTTAGAAATCAATAATTAAATACCAAAATTATTTTATTTTATTCCAATTTCTACACCAAAACATCTACTCTCTGATGCTCAGTTACTTAAAGGGCCAAATTTCACAGCCTCAAAAACAAACATTTTAACGATCCTTCAATTTGAAGGATTATGGGGCATCATAACTAGATCTTTTCTGGTCCCCTTAAACACTAATGAATTAATGAAGAATGATATGGCTAGTGCCAAAGCTTTGATGCTAATTTTTCTCAGTATCAGTGACTATGTGTAACTGCATGTTCGGAATGCGGAGGAACAAAAAAAGGCCTGGGACAAGTTGGTAACTATTTATGATGCCAAAAAGAAGACTAAGATCCTCCATCTTCTGTCAAAGCTAAACCCTCTCTCTAGGATCAGATGAGAAAGTTGAGGAGTTCTTACAGTGTGTGGTTGAGTTTTAATCGGATTTATTAGCGCTCAGTGAAACAGTGGATGAAAAAAATCCCTTCTTAATTCTAAGTTTTCATTATGACATTAAATGTATCTAAACAAAGATTGGTATTCGAAGAACTCATGAACTTTCTGTAGTAGGAAGAGGACATCAATTTAGTACAAGAGGATACTTAGGAAAAATCTCCCTCTCAAATCCATACCGTTGCCAGAAGAATCAGAAGGGTGCCCTAGAAAATCCAACACAAGTGCAACCAAATAATTCATAGAAATATCAAAAGTCAAAGAGGCGGTTTCACATTTGTATAACCAACACTCACGACACTAATCATTACTGGTATAATGGCTTGAAACAGGGGTCTTCGATTCAAATAAGCAGAAGGGACATCTCACAGCCCAACTAGATGATGAATCTTATGAGGAGACATGCGAAGGAGCCCATTATAGTAAGAACCTTGTACTAGTGCCTAAAAATTCTCAGCCCATGAAGAGAGTCTAGCTGATAGACCCCGGGTGCCAACAAGCATATGTTAGGTGACAAGAAACTATTTAATTCACTGAACAAACAACACAGTGGAGATCTGGTTTGGATAGAAGATGCCAAAGAGTATATTACACAAGGAATAAGAAATGTCACTATTCCTATGGGACCATGAAAATGTACACTTACAAAGGTACTAAAAGTTCTTGGCTTGACTAACAACCTTATTATCTCTTGAAATTACACCCTATAGAGAGATGGCTACAGGTGCTCTAATCTTGCAAATTTTATCTCTCTTTTTATAGATATTGTTGGTACCCAAATTGATTCTCCCTCAATGTATGAGAAGTATCACAAGTATTGACAAGAAGATTAGAGACAGATAGATCATAATGAGTCATTTTGTAGCCCGAGGTGGGATCTAAGTGGCCTTTTGTCACTCAGATGTGGAGAAATGGGTAGAACCCTCAAGAGGAATTGATCCATCCTCACTATTTTAGGTTGTGCCTTTCAACCAAGGTAAGAGAACCTTTTGTAGCTTGTTGTTTATGGAGAAGATGGAGATTTCCTTCCTAATGAAGTTGTTAAGGAGACCTTTAAGAAAATATGATCAATGCAAAAGAATCTAACTCTCATGAGTTGTCACTCTAGATAGTGGGGATATTCTCTAAGCAAGGTTCAGGCCACTAAAGACATTTGGAATCCTGATTGTTTATGTATTTTTTGGTAGTAAACATTACGCAGTTATATACATACATGACAAATAGGGGTAGTATGGGTAGGATTGGTTCTTTTGAATTAATTTTTGGGAGGGAGGTGAGGCAGGATGATTTTTTTGCTAAATCTTTGAAAGTTTTTACAAAATGGAAAGATTAGACAACAAAATGCTTCAGAATAGCTAAAATGTTCCTTCAACTAGAATATGTGCTTCAATGGAGGCACAGATCAACACTTTTTCAAACAATATATGAGATTCTAACATGAAGGCTCAATTTAGAAGACCCAATAAAGCATCAAGATCTGAGCTCAACACACCTGAGGTACACCCAAAGGCTTACAAACAATCTTTGTCAACAGATGAAAGACAAGTGATTTTAAATTGTTTATTTCACTCCCAGATGAAAGATCTTCTAAGAAAAGAAATTGTAGATGCCACTAAACTCACACAAGGATTGAAACCTATGTGATTCAGATAAATTTTTACACAAGATTGCAATAAGAACAAGAAAAACCATTTTTAGTAATTTAGAAATGAGACAAACACATTTTGCCCAACATCAACACAGAATAAATTGAACTTGATTAAATTTATCGAGAGGGGAAAGTTTCTAGAACAATCTTAGAGCTTGTCATTGGTTGTACACTCCCAACCACCTTGACATGATCAAATTCAAAACAAAAGAGATATACAGGCTTCTCAGACAACTTCTCAAAAGACAAGCTTTGTCAAATTTTCCTCATAGGAATTTTATTTGACCTCTAACACTCTAACCTCGAACCATTTACAACATAACCCCTTTTCTCCCAAACATACAGACATTGAGTGCCACCAGTGCCTGCCATGATCATGATCTTGATTCTGAGAATCATATCTGTAAAAGGTCGCTAGGTGCTTGGGGGCAGATCTCTTCGAATATCTCCTAGATTCAACTCCTTCCTCTAGCAAATCACTCTTCCTTCTATTCGCAAACCACTTCCTCCCAAATTCTATCAAATATGGTTCTTTGTGTGCTCGGGAGAAGGAAAATGGAAGATCATATCAAGCCTAATAGCCAAATCATTTTAATGATGATAGATATCTTTAGATCACCCCCACCAAACTTAGATATCAAAATTAAATCCCCTCTATATTTGGAGTGCAGGAAATACCAAGAAATCAGGAAGACTCGCACTTCTAGGATAATTTCAGTAAAATGGAGGGGGAAAATTAGATTAAGACTCACAACTACCGTTGATCTTTAATTTGAATTTGGACCATCCACGAGGAAGATTCAATTTTAAAACTGGCCTGGGGGTTCCCTTTGACTTTTAAATTTTATTGAAAAAATAGAAAAATTTCACATTTTGTTCCACACGTACGCCTTTGAGAAATGAGCCTAACATGTGTCCTGAGGTGGGTCCTAAAGGAACCGTGGCCAAATACTACTATGTCACCTCTTTTTTAGAAAAGGAAATTTTTTCCAATTTTTGCCGCAGTTCCTCCCTTAAGAAATGAGCCTGACACATGTCCCAATGTGGGTCCCATTAGAACCATGGTTCCTTTTTCACTTTTAATTATTTTCTCCTAAAAGGAAATTGTTTTAAATTTTCCCCAAGCATTTTCACCTCCGTCGTTGACCTTGAAACAAACCTTGACTCGTCCTTTATTGGGCCTGCTGGCCATTTTTGATATTTTAACCCCTTTGAGAATAAGAGGAAAAAATAATAAGTCTCCCCCAATGGAACTCTTCCCCACCACTTTTGACTTTTCAAAATGTCACGCATCATAATAGCACACCTTGAGATAGTCCCCAAAATTTGAGACCTTGAAAGAGCGTGGGCTCGCCACATGTCCTAGCCCAAAAAATTTTGTTTGAAGGCTTGAAGCTCAGTGGGAGGTGCCATGTGTGAGAGTCTGAGGGAATCTCCTTTGGTTGTTGAAAATTCCAAGAAAAATTCAAAGTGAGCGGAGGCCCCCAAGTGTCCTCCTGGTGCTTCTTTAAAATGAAACTCAAGGGTCGGTCCCCAAACATGCGCGGTTCCTCCACGTTTCCCAGATCTCCCAAAACCTATTGAAAAAAGAGTAAGTATGGGAAGACTCAGTGGGATCCTCCACGTGTCTCCATGGCACAATTTCAAGATGGTACCCAAAGTGGAGACCCTGAATGTGTGTGGGCTAGCCACGTGTCTCTATTCCACCAAACTTTACCAGCTGCATAAATTTTTTTCAAAGTCTGGGAAAAGTAGCAAAAACCTCCACGTGTCCTCCCGGTGTAACATCAAGGCCAAACCCAAAAGTGAACTTTCAAATGAGCATCGTTCCTCCATGTAGACTGGTTTTCAAGTTGAGGTTATTTATAAAATTATGAAGTACCCCACTGAGCAGCATCTAACCAAAAGACGCCATGTTCCCTATCGATGTAAGGATGTAAATTTGATAGGGAGAAATGCCCTTCAAACTGTAAAATGCAGAAAAATGACCATTTGAGCCCGGAGATGAATTTTTTTCCAAGGACAGAGGATTTAGAAACGTTACAAGGCTCAAATATGTTCCTTAGAGCTACATCCAATCATTTTTCTTTACGTATCGAGGATGAAAACAATAGGGACAACAATTCCCGACTGTGGAAAATGGAAAGAATGGGATAGCCCGAGTTTCACACCCAAATTGCAAACTCTTTTGTATGAACAGGGGAATGAGGAAAAAACTATGGATCCATAAGTGATTGGTGGTGAAGAAAGGATTGATTACGACAACAAAACGGAGAAAAAAATTGGCAAAGGCCACAAATTGAAATATTTTTAATGGAAAATGGGGTGAGAGAAATATGAGCACCAACATCGGGTCCAGCTCAGGGATGGACACTTCCTGTGAGTGCTAAAAATATCAATTAGTAAGAGGATTTAGCTTGCAAAGCAGAGAAACAAGTCCATCTCCCAAGAAGGAATAGAGAAACCAACTAAAACAAGTCACCAAGGACTAGAACGAGCAAGAACAAAAAATATAAGAAATAAACAACCAACTGTACACTATACAAAAGATTTTTACCTTGATTTTGGGGAATCAATCCTATAAATGCTTCAAATTTATGCCATTAACAAGCAAGGAAATAAATTCACCATCCAAATCCTTCAATAGAAAGGTATGTTCACTAATCGTAATATCAATGGAGTAAGGGCCCATTCATAGTGAGTAAAATTTTCCATGCTTTCCCTTATCTTCGTGCCTGCTATCCCATAGTAGCACAAGATCTCCAGCATTGAAAGCTCTGGGAGTGACCTTCTTGTCAAATAAAATTTTCAGCATTTCTCTGAACTTTACATGCCTCTGGTGGGATGCCCTCCTTTCTTCATCAAGTTTAGAAATTTTGTTAATGCAAGCATCATAAGGACTTACTTCTTGATCCTCCAGTTGTTGGATGAATTGATATGAGGATAGTTGCATATGAAGGGCCAACAGGGCCTTAGTTCCATACACCAACTCAAATGGACTCTTTTAAGTGGCTCTTTTAACAGTGATTCTATCAGCCCAAACATCAAACTTCAACTGTTCATTACATTTTCTCTTATTCAGGTACAAGGTTCTTTTGATAATCTTTAGTAGGTTTTTATTATTTGACTCAACTTGTTCATTTCCTCGAGGATTGTAGTTAGAGGCATATGTCAAGTTGATCCCATACTCTTGGCACATTTTCACCAGAGGTTTAGCCCTGAAACTCATGGCATTGTCAACTACAATTTTGACTGGCACTCCAAACCTATAGGTGATGTGGTTTAGTACAAAGTCCATGAAAATTTGGTATGTTTCCTTTTTTGTTGGGATTGTCTCAACTCATTTAGTAAAGCAATCAATGGCTACAAGAATCCACTTATGGCCATCACTTGAAGGGTCTGAAATCTCACCAATGAAATCCATTCCCCATTGCTTGACTGGGGCTTCAATTGATGTAGGATGCAAAGGAAGGGAGCTTGAAGCTTTCAGTCTTCTAGAGTAGCACTGGAAACTCTCACATATTCTAACCAAAAGAGTTGTATCCTTGAAGAGAGTTGGCCACCAATAACCAACCTTCATGATCTTGTGTGTTGTGACTCTTACAACAAAAGTCCCCCCACAAAATCCTCCACGGAGATAATCAATTTTCTTAGGGGCTTCTTCTTAAGTAATGAACCTTAAGAGGACTCCCTCTGAGTTTTTCCAAGCTAACCCATAATCAGTAATGACATATTTTTGAGAGGCTAACTTAAGATCTCTTTTTTGGTTCTTACTTAAATACTGAGGGCAATATAAGTGTCTAAGATAAAAAATAACATCATTGTACCACTCAAAACTCATTAACCTTTCAAAAACACCTTCCCTTTCTTCTCCTACCTCATTTACCTCAATAGTTTGCAAGTTGCTTTCCACCATAAGGTTAGCCAAGCCCAAACCTCTCACCAACTTCATGGTTTTGATATCCATATCATATTCTTACAATTGGTTCACCTACCTACAGATTTATCTTGATACTTCCATCTCTGATAAGATGTCATTCACCATGGAATGGGGAACATAAAAAACCACTTTAGAACATAGAATGTAAGGTCTAAAAACCTTTTTTGTTTTTACCAAGGAAAATGCCTACTTCTCCATAATAGTGTATTTCAGCTTAGCCCCCTGTAAGGAATTACTGAAAAAGGAAATTGGTCTTTCAACCCCTTCATCATCTTTCTAAAATAGGACAGATGTGAAAGTGTTCTCAAAAGAAAAATAAAATAGTTGGAAAGTCTTCTTTTAGTCTGGAGCTGCTAAAATAGGGGCACGTTTTAATTCCTCCTTAATCCCATTGAAAGCTTAGATGGAAATCTCCTCATAAATTATGACCTAGTCATTCTTTAGAATGGAAGTGATTGGAATGGTCAACTTAGCAAAGTTTGATATGAATCTCCTGATGAAGTTTATCTGCCCAAAGAAAGACTGAATTCCCTTCTTAGTTCTCATAATTGGGACTTTGTTGACGGCATCTACCCTTTCTAGATCAATCATCACCCCTTGTTGTGACACAATGTGACCAAGCAACCATGCCTTCTACACTCCAAAATGATAGTTATTTAGATTGAGTGAGATGCCATATTCTCTGCATCTTATCAGCATCTTCTCCAAGTGCAGCAAGTGATCACTTATATTCCTGGAAAATACAGTTACATCATCTTGATAAACTGCAATAAACTCATTGATGTAACCAACAAAAGTAACATCCATTGCTCTTTGAAAATTTTCTCCAACATTCATTAGACCAAAGGGAATCCTGACATACACATAAGTCCCCCAAGGAGTAGTAAAGGTTGTCTTGATCCTTTCTGATTCCTTCACCACAACTTGGTTATAACAAGAGAAATCATCTAGGGTGGAGAGCAATTCAGAACTAGTCACTAATTGCAACATGTTTTCCTTATTTGGTAAAGGATAATTATCCTTCATTGATGCTCCGTTTAGATTCCTAAAATCTACACACAACCTAATATCACCATACTTCTTTCTTATTGGTACTAGGTTTGCAACCCAAGAAGGATAACTTGTGGGCTGAATAATCACACCATCTCTTAGTTTGTTCATTTTATCTTGCATTTTAAGAGATAAGAGTGGATTGATCAGCCTCTGTTTCTACTTGAATGGTTTTATATCAAACTCCAAGGGAATCTCATGTTGAAATAGATCCATGCCATGCAATGCCATGTAATCCTGATACTTTTTCAAAAAATGGATTTATGACTGCTTCTCCTCCCTGCTGCGATTGCTGCCTAGCCAAATTTTCCTTGGTTTCTTCTTCATGCTAAGGTCATGCTCCTCAATATCCCTTGAGGTTGCCATGCATCTATTAACAATTCCATCAATATTATCAAAATTGGACTCAAGAGTAACCAGCCCTTTAGGAATGGTATTAGTATTTAGTTGGATGATGCCTTTTCCAAGAAAGGTTTCTCTACCCTCTGCTACACACACCATTGGCTCTAAATCAATATTTTGATGAGAAAAATCCTCTTTTTTCTGCAAAAATATTCTGACATAAGCATCATCATCAAAAACCTACCAATGCTTAATATTCTCAGGTATAGATGGCCTAGTTAGAACTCCAACATCATACTCGCAAAATATGGACATCGTACAATTATCAAACCAAGATCCTAGTACTACAAGTTTTTCTGCCAAATTATTGAACTTCCTATCATGATGCACATTGTTCAATGAATCAAACATCTCAATGAGATCCCAAACTGCATGCTTGTATTGTTTCATTCACTGATGTTTTGTGGCATACAGTTTTCTAACTTTCTTTACAATTAATTCTGAATCTCCTTTGACAATGTTTTCCTTGAAACCATATTTCCAAGAAATTCTTAAACCCAACAACAATTCCTCACACCCAAAAATGTTGTTAGTGCACTCAAAGTTGAGCTTGAAGGAAAAAACAATTTTATTCCTGACTTGGAGAAAGCAGAACAACACCAGCACCACTCCCAAACATGGATCAAGCTCCATCAAACAATAGAGTCTAAGGAGAGCCCACTTGCTCAAGACACCTGCATTACTCAATTTTTTTCTCCTTTTCATCAACAAATCCTACAAATTTATCAGCATCAACATTTGTGTACAATACTTCATAGGATGGATTGTTGGGATCTTCAATAAGGTGCAACATCTTATTTCCCTATACAACCTAAAAAGGATTCCCTCAATTGGGAAGGTGACATAGGACATGTCCATTTGAACACTCCCACCAAAACTTGGAGCCCACTTTCGAGATAAAAGCATACCCCACTTGACTAGGAAATCAACAATAACTACATCAATATTCAATTCCCTGCCTAGATAGGCTACAAGTTGCACCACCAGACCCTTCACACACCCGACCAATGGCACCTCTCTGGAGTCCATAGAAGTGAAATTCCCATATGCACTTGTTACTTTGATATTTAGGTCATTCATAACTTCCAGAGGAATAACATTGCATCATACCCTTGAATCAAACATACAGTTGTGCAATAATCTATCCTTAATGATCAGGGTAGTGAAGAATGGGTCCATATTAAGCTGATAATCTACCAAGGATGTTCACAAATAAACCTTAGGTTGTTCATATAACTCTTCTGATGTTGGTGGTGCCTCTAATTATTCAATGACAGGTGGAGTCTCCACAGTGTTTATATTTTTTTCCTGGAGCATTCTTCCCTTCTTCAATCCCAAGTATTCAAATGCTCTTTTCTTGTGCTCTAGAACCCTAAGCAACTCAACAATTGGAATAGAAACTTTTATTTGACTTAAAACATGGGAAATGTCATATGGGACATTCTTTGGAAAGGAAATATTGGATGGCAAGGTAGTATTGCAAGGAAAGCTAACACACTCACTAGGAGGTACAAGATTTTTTATAGCTTGGCCATGAGGAGGGTATAATTTTTGTTTCAAACTGTAGGTATTTTTACAAATACATATTTCTTAGGAACATCTTTAGGAATGTTTGAAAGTAAGGGAGATTCTGGCTTGGCTTGACGCCATGTCCCTTTCAGATCCTCACTTCTTGTGTTATATTCCTTCTCTTGAGAAACAACAACATTCATCAGTAACTATCTATCTTCCTTAGATGGGATTCCTCCATCATACTTCTTTATCATTAAGGCCCTTAAATATTCAAATTAATTATCGGGAAATTCAAAAGCTTGTAAAATATCCACTTCTAAAGTACGAGAGGGAGGAAGAATAGACAACATATCAATGCAATCCCAAAAGTGGCAGTAGTCCAAGCACTTAATACTTCAATTGAAGTTGCCCCTTGTTGTGAGCTTGTGGAACAACCCACCATATAGACATCATCATCATTGTCATCATAAGATTCTTCTTCTTCTTGCTAATCTTCCTTACACAAAGCATGGGTCATGAAACATCTGTCACACCAATAAATCACATCTTTCTCCTCGACAACATCAACTCTGGTAGCCAAACGATTAGGCACCATTATGTTTCCCCAGACTTAGTCTACCTATTTCCAAATCCAATAGGTCCCTTACCTCTGTCATTAGATATTTGGTGATTTGTGAGCCTGTCTTGGCCTTGTTATTTGTGTTGACATTGTGAACTATGCCCAATCCCCTTCTCTGCTTGGTCTAGTTTGTATGATATTTCCTTGACAACACCTATCAAAGTTTTCAGAACTTCATCCAAATCAACAACCTTGCTTTTTTGAGGTTTTTTTGGGTTAATTACTTTTACACCCTCCCTTTTTAGAGGCTTTCAAATTTCCTTGACATTGTTCTCTATTTGTAGAGCCATGGTGAAGGCTTGCCTAAAATTAGTAGGGTTTTTGTCCCTCAAATATTAAGAAGCTATTTTATCAAATGCATGTGAATATTTGATCAAACATGATTCATCACATGGCCTTATCCTAATAGGAAATCTCCTCAAGGTCTTGTCAAACCTTGTGTTGAAATCATGTACTGACTCATTAGGATTCTTTTTGATATTTTCAAATTATGTCAAAAGAAACCTAGGCTCAGTTTTATCACCATACTGCAATCTAAATGCATTGCTCATATCTGTCTAAGAATCAATATAATTATATGGTAGAGATTTATACCAGTACCTTGCATCCTCTTCCAGAGTATGGATAAAAAAATTGATATATACATCTTCATGTTCAATCTCAAAGTCTTCCATCATATTGATAAAAATATTCAGATTTTGATCACCATTTATAGTGTTGTTTATTTAGAAATTTGATATTCTGTTTCTTACATCTTGAGGCACTGCATTTGGATAACCAACCATCCATAAAATATTTATAGGTCCAAAGGTATTTACAAAAAAAAAAATTCTGGGTTGGGGTAAGGCCATGTTGTTTTGAGGAGGTGACCCTGGAGGGGTGATAAATTGATAAGGGGTCGAGGGTATTTGAAACATATGGGTATAAATTTCAAAATGGATATCGCCTAAAGGCCTTACTTCTTGGAAATCCCAATCAAATTCTGAAAATACAGGATTAAAATGAGAAGAAATTTTTTCAAAATCAAATGAAGGCCCCTCTCCAGTTGGAGAGTTTAATTCCACAAAGAGGCTACCTGATTCAGAAGCACTTGAATAGCAGTCTTCAATGATTTGATAATCAATTTCATCAATGGAGATCCCTCTTCTTGTCTTCTGATCTCCCATAACTCTCCAAGCTTTTCTTCCTTCTGATTTTTCTTTTCCTAGCTCTAGAAATAATGTCATAGTAGGGTCCCTAGCAAACAAAGACCTCCTTCCTTCTAGATTTACAAATGTTAGTAAAAAATATCACTTGATGGAGGTTAATACACTATTATTCATTAAGAATCAGATCAACAAGGAGTCGCAACCAAGGATTTCCACCTTAGTATTGTAAATTCACTAAATATGATCAGTCAAATGTTTCTCAACACTAGAAACTAGACAAGGAAAGATTCTGACTCTTCTTTACTCATATTTATCAATGAAACTTAGTACAATAACTATAGAAAATTGAAACATTGCACATGAAATTTGTAACTTTGAAACTTCTTACAAGCCTAAACAAAGGATGATGCCTGGAAAGATGTATTATCACTTTGAGCATACAAGAAGTGTTTACCAGGGTCTGAATATGAACTGCAGTCATTATTAACCCAACAATGGTGCCACTTAGGTGTTGGTACCCAAATTGATTCTCCCTTAATGTATGAGTAGCATCAAAAGTATTGACAGAAAGCTTAGATACAGATAGATCATAATGAGTCATTTTGTAGACCGGGATGGGATCTAACAGGCCTTTTGTCACTCAGATGTGGAGAAATGGCTAGCACCCTTAAGAGGATTTGATCTATTCTCACTATTTTAGGTTGTGTATTTCAACCAAGGTAAGAGAACCCTTTTATAACCTTTTGTTTATGGAGGAGATTGAGATGTCCTTCCTAATGAAGTTTTTAAGGAGACCTTGAAGAAAATATGATCAATGCAACAAAATATAACTCTCATGAGTTGTGACTCTAGATAGTGGAGATATTCTCTAAGAAAGGTTCAGGCCAGTAAAGACATTTGGAATCCTAATTATTTCTACATTTTTTGGTAGTAAACATTATGCACTTATATAGATACATGACACACAGGGGTAGTATAGGTAGGATTGGTTGTTTTGAATGAATTTTTTGGAGGGAGGTGAGGCAGGATGGAATTTTTTTGCCAGATATTTGAAATTATTTTACAGAATGGAAATTTTAGACAACAGAATGTTCAGAATAGCTAAAATGTTCCTTGAACCAGAATATGTGCTTCAATAGAGGCCCAGATTAGCAATTTTTCAAACAATCTATGAGATTCTAACATGAAGTATCAAGTTGGAAGACCCAAAAAAGAATCAAGATTTGAGCCCATTCAAGCTTGAGGTACACCCAGAGGATTACAGACAATCTCTATCAACAGATGAAAGAAAAGTATTTTTAAATTGTTTATTTCACTCCTAGATGAAAGATATTCTATGAAATGAAATTGTAGATGCCACTAAAATGTCACAAGCATTGAGACCTGTGTGATTAAGATAGATTTTGACACAAGATTGCAACAAGAATAAGAAAAACCATTTGCAGACATTCAGAAATGAAACAAACACATTTTTCTCAAGATCAACACAGAATAACTCGAACTTGATTAAATTTATTAGTAGTAGAAATTTTCAATGGTTTTACACTCACAACCACCTTCACATGATCAATTTTAAAACAAAAGAGATATACAGGATTCTTAGAAGGCTTCTCAAAAGACAAGCTTTGTCAAATTTTCCTCTTAGGAATTTTCTTAAACCTCTAACACTCTAACCTCTAACCATTTGTAGAATAAATCTATACCATTTATAACATTTACAATAGACCCCTTTTCCCACCAAAAATATAGACATTGAGTGCCACCAGTGTCTGCCATGATCACGATTGCGATTCTCAGCATAAGATCTGTAAAAGGTTACCGAGTGCTCCAAGGGAAGATCTCTTCAAATATTTCCTGCATTTAACTCCTTCCTCTAACAAATCAATCTTCCTTCTATTCACCAACCACTTCCACCCTAATTCTGGAAAATATGGTTCTTTGCGTGCTTGGGAGAAGGAAAATGGAAGTTCATATCAAGCCCTGTAGCCAGATCATTTTAATGATGATAGACGTCTCTAGATCTCCCCCACCAAACTAAGATATCAAAAATAAATACCCTCTCTATTTTTCATGTAGGAAATACCAAGAAATCATTAAGACTCACACTTCTAGGAGCGTTTCTATAAAATGGGGGGAAAATCAAATTAAGACTCATAGCTGTCGTTGATATTTACTTTGAATTTGGGTTGTCCACGTGGAAGATTAAATTTTAAAATAGGCCAGGGGGTTCCCTTTGAATTTTACAAATTTTGGAAAAAATGGAAAAATTTCACATTTTATTTCGCACCTATGCCTTTGAGAAATGAGCCTGACATGTGTCCTGAGGTGGGTCCCAAAGGAACTGCGGCCAAATTCTGCTATTTCACCTCTTTTTTAGAAAAGGAATTTTTTTCCAATTTTTCCCACAGCTCCACCCTTAAGATATGATCCTGTCACGTGTCCCAATGTGGGTCCCATCGGATCTGCACCTCCATCGTTGACCTTGAAATAAACCTTAACTAATCCTTGGTCAAGCCTGTGGGCTATTTTTGATATTTTAACCCCTTTTAGAATAAGAGGAAAACATTAATAGTTTCCCCCGATGATCCGCTTCCCCACACCTTTTGACTTTTCAAACTGCCACAAGTCACAATGACACACCTTGAGATAGTCCCCAAAATTTGAGACCCTAAAAGAATACGGGCTCAACACATGTCCTAGCCCAACCAAATTTATTTGAAGACTTGAAGCTTAGTGGGAGACACCATGTGTCAAAGTCCGATGCAATCTCCTTTGGCCATTGAAAATTCCATGCAAAATGCAAAGTGAGCAGAGGGCCCCAAATGTCCACCTGGTGCTTCTTTAAAATGAAACTCGAGGGCCAGTCCCCAAATGTGTGTGGTTCCTCCACGTGTCCCAGATCTCCCAAAACCTTTTTTAAAAAAACTAAGTATGGGAATACCTAGAAGAATCCTCCACATGTCTCCATGGCACAATTTCAAAATGGTGCCCAAAGCGGAGACCCTGAATGAGTACAGGCTCGCCACGTGTCTCTATTCTGCCAAACTATACCAACTACATAAAAATTTATCTAAGTCTAGGAAAATCAGTGGAAACCTCCACATGTCTTCCTCACATAACTTCAATGCCAAACCCAAAAGTGAACTTTCAAATGAGTAGCATTCCTCCACGTAGACCGGTTATCAAGATATGGCGATTTATAAAATTATGAAGTACCCCACCGAGTCACGTCCAAATAAAAGAGGCCACGTTCCTTGTCAATGTAAGGATGTAAATTTGACTGAGAGAAATGCCCGTCAAACTGTGAAATGTAGAAAAATAACCATATGATCCCGGAGATGAAATTTTTTCCAAGGACGGAGGATTTAGAAATGTTACAAGGCTCAAATACGTTACTTAGAGCTACATCCACTCATTTTTCTTCAGGTATCCATGATGAAAATAATAGGGACAACAATTCCTGATTGTGGAAAATGGAAAGAATGGGATATCCCAATTTTCATACCCAAATTGTAGACTCTTTTGGATGTTCAAAGGAAGGAGGAAAATATTATGGATCCATAAGTGATTTGTGGCCCAGGAAAGGATTGATTACGGAAACAAAATGGAAAAAAACAACATTACAAGAAGAATGCAGGGAGATAAAATGTGACAAATGCCACAAATTGAAATATTTTTAATGGCAAATGGGGTGAGACAAATACGAGAACCAACAGATACAATGGAAACACCTCAAGTCTATGGGTATAAATATTTTAAGGTGAGTGTTCGATATCAAGGCCGGTTCCTTAGTGATGTATTCTAAACTGATTTTCTAGGGTTTAAGGGTAAAATATGACTGTAAAATGAAATTAACACTGAGGTTATACACCAAACTTGTATGAGGTCTTTGACTGAGTACATGCATAGTTGATATGGAATGAATTTTTGATGCATAGGCCAACAATTTTTGAAATATAATTATGGATAAACACTTTGATGTATTGAGGGATATAATCACAACAATACTGCTAAGTGACATATACACATTAATATCATATAATAATACTGAACTTGAAATAGATTAAGATGATTAATCAGGGAATTTAACATTCAAAAGATTAATGGAAACATACACAAGATTGCAAATATTTGGAAAGGAAGAAAATGCTTCACATTCAAATGGAAAAAACCAGTATAAAATTGCTTCAGCACTCTTGTATCTAAAACATCCTCCTTTTGTGCTTTTCCAAGGCACACAATGTATAAAAAAATTGATTCACCCACCCTTCCTAAAAGTATACTAGGGTTGTACTCGCATATGCACCCTATTTTTAATCCTTTATCCATTAATAAATAAAGGACTAAAATAAATCAAACTAAAAAATAGGCATTAATAGCCTTTGATTAGATATAGTCAAACTACAGATGATTGTTCTATTTTTAAGAAAATCATGGCTGAATAATTTTCTAATAATAAATATTTCTTGATGAGAAATTCTCCTCCTAGTGCATGTAAATTTTTTCCTCTTGCTGATCCGTCCTTTTGTGAAGGCATGCAAAAATGCTCCTGTGTATTGAGAAAAATAAAAAAATATAATATTTTCAATAGTTGCAAAAATAATCCATCCAAACATCTTTCTTGGTTAGGATCACCATTGTTTTTGATGTTGACACTTGTTATGTCTTCTTGTCATCACATGGATAACACATTGTGAATCATCTCCAACCTTCCCACTAGTGGGGACCATCTGTGATTGTGAGCACTTGTATTCATTGGGTTTTTCCACTCTTGTGGACTTAGCAACTTATTGTGTTTTGAAATAATACAAGGGCACTTTATTTTAAAAGGGGCACCATGTTACATTTGGCCACCTTTTAGACTTAGGTATATTGGAACGTCTGTCACTCCCTTTTGCATTTTTTTGATCATAGACCATGGTTTGACCTTACCCTTTTGGGTGATCATTGCATAACATGATTAGGTCGCCTTTTGATTCATTTAGAGCTTGGAATATAGTTTGATGATTTATACACCTTTGCATATTTGACCACACATATATCACACACCTTAAAAGGTTAAAGCAATGATTCAAAAATAATTGGGTTGGCCCCCTTTACAATGGTATGATCCTTCAATAGATTGTTACTAGTGTCTAACTTGGATCGAGTTAGCTATAACCCTGAGTATGTATTGATAAGTGAAAACCAACATTGGTTGTTGATATCTTGAATAGCTTTGGTACAAACCATTGATCTTGATATTTCATTAGGGTATCAATTTGGCTTTTAATGTGATTAGTTATAATAACTTAGAGCTTTAACTATATTGAGTTGCGAACTAGATTATGAGTCTTTGATATTTTGCATGATGTGATCTTATTCGTTGGTTTTCAGGGCATCTACCTTACATTAATTGACAATTTGTGATTTATCCTCGGCCATTCAATCTCTATCCTAGTTGATGGAGTTGTTGATCTGTAGCCAAGTAGTTTTCTTGGGTCAATTCTTAAACTGTTGTTAAGTTTCATTAACTCATTCTTGATCTTGTGCGGTAAAAGTAACATGAACCCTAATGATCATATGATTGAGATTTCTTCCTTTGGATTTGACCTAAAAATTTTCCTGGACATTGAAGGTTTCAGACATTTTGGAATAGGTTTCATACTATTCTGAGTCGTTATGGTTTCCATTATATCTTCATGGGTTTTGTATGTTCTAAAAAAACGTGGAGCTCTTGGTTTTGCTCGGAAATGATTATCTTATTGATATCAATTGTTTTTTAGAGGTAAGACCCACTCTGCCTTTTCTTTTGTATGAGATTATTATGCTATGATATTTTCATCATTCCTGCCTTTTGATGACATGGAGAAATACTCTGATTTCTTGGGTAAATACTCATCTTTGTTTATAGTTTTAGAGTGTAGCCATTTCAGAGCTTTGGGTGCTTTCTGATATGTATAATCCATTCCTTGTAACTGAAATTATTAAAGCTATCTGATGTTGTTTACCCTTTTATCTTTAGGTAAGTGGCTGTAAAATCTAGATCCACTAATACTCGTTAATGGGTTTGAGATTATTTGACCTGGGTATGCATGTGTCTATAATTTAAATCTTGAACTTCTGTATAGTTTACTCTGTTGAATAGTGATAGACTGAAAACATGGAAGTATCAAATTTTCTCACCTCTATTCTTTGGCTTGATCATTCTGGTTTGACATATTGAGAATCTAATCTATATTATTGTTTCCATTTAAATCTTCCTCAATCGTTGAGAAACTGCACATTTCTCGGTCTGACTATCTTTTTTTGGATTTAGTGACTCGAAATGCTTTGCAAAATGGTAAGGTTTTTGATGTTGAGATAGCACTTTTCTTTGGCATCTATCCATTTTTACTCATTTCGAAGTTTTGGTCTGTATGAATCTCCATCTGAGTGCAATATGGCAACATTCAGAGGGTTACTGAGCTCTAAATTTCTTGTTTTCTAGGACAATTCATGTATTCACCCACTGATTTTATGGATTTTAGAGCTATGTTGAAGATTTTATGTATTCTGATTTCATTCTTCACTTGAGCCTCTGACTTCTTTAGCAAGCTTTTCATTTCAAGGGTTTTGAAAGTAGGTTGTGTCATTCTTTTCGAGCAATAAATTTTGAATCATCCCTTCTCAATTGTACATTCTAAAGTATGAGGTGTTTGGCTTCTTAGACCATTATATTGTGTCATTTTACTTGAATGCCAAGATCATTTTCTTCCTGTTGGATCTTTGTATTTTAGTTTGTTCTGATAGAGATGAACTATGTTTGAAGCTTTACTTCCTTGTATACCTGAAAAGGATTTGTATTCAAGCTTCTGGGTTTCTTCTCCATTGAAAGCTTCTAGTATTTTGTTCCAATGGCTTCCATGTATGATTTGCATCTGAATTTGTAACCTGGACATCGTTTATTGATCTAAAATAATGTATGGTTGGATTAAAACACAACTTTGGAAACTTAAATGAGTATTTGGAATATTTTAGCTCCATTTTGCTTTAGCAGGGCTTTGCAAAATTTTATCTTCAGCCATTGATGAAACTTGAATCTTTGTATTTTGTACTTCTGTAGATTTTTGTTTACATGAAGAATTTCTTCACTATTGCCTATAACTTATGTATCACTTTTTACAAACCTATTGGCTTTAAGTGACTATGGCATCAGAAGTTTTTCATCTAGTATTATACCTAATCAATTGATTGTTATCATGGAATCATTAGCTCAAATTTGTTTCTGTACTCATGTTGATATGAAAATTTTACTGTTGAATGGCTTACATGCCTCTTTGATGAAAGATGATAACTCTGATTTGATTGATAGCATGCTATTTCCATTTGATGGCTATAATTTTTATTGTAGACATTTCATGAACAAATTTCTCTTGTTTCATTTCATTCAATGTTTGAAGAAAGAGCAGTATTTTCATGGAACTTCTAAATTATTGGACATTTTGAAAATGATCTATGTTAAAAATATGTACTTTTTTTACAAGTTGTATGGCTTTGTTTATTTTGTCTTATTTCTGACTACATTTGAAACTGAAAAACTTGTACTTCCTTCTCCTTTCTTAAAAAATGGTATTAAGGATCTGTTGGGCCATACTTAGATGTATCATGAAAATAAATTCCACTATGTCATGTCCTTCTGAAATTAATGCTTACTTTACTTCATTAATGATGTTTCTTGTTTCTTCATTTTGGAAATGTAATTACAGCCTTTGTAATCATGATCCTTCACTAGCTTTGAGCTGGAAATACAGTCCATTCCTTGAAGCTTTTATTTGTATCATTTCATTCACTTGTATTTGAAGGTTGCAATAGTATTATTCTTAGCTACATGTTAGTATATTTATCGCTGCTATTACTTTTGGGAAGTGATAATGTGTCTAGCATGTATGATTATGCCAGGTTTCTTAAATTGTGACATGCAAATTGAAATCTTCTTGAAAACCTATACCTACACACTAAGAGAAATAGTTAGAAAATAGGTGAAGGCTTGAATTCTTTCTTTTATAGTTTATTTCCTCTTGTGTAATGTTTCTGAAACTTATAATTTTATCATGAATTCCTTTTTGTACTTGACCCTGATTCAAATGTACTATGAGATGTTCCTTTATGTATCTGTCTTTTAGGTATCTTGTATGTGCTTTCTTTAAAGGATTCAATTACATGAAATTGTAAACACATGGATATAAATCAAACCTGAAGATCTTACAATATATAATGTATGCTCAAAGTTACCTATTGCTGGGAACTGGAGATGAGGATGAAGCAACTGGAACTAAAGCAAAGCCAAAAGCACGAGAGAAACCGACCCTAACAGTCAATGTTGGGTTTTTCTCTCTCCATTTTCTTGTAGTTTTAAGAAGATTCATCTTTTATTTCCAGTACATACACGTGACATCCCATGACTTGTGTGGGTTCACTGTACTTTTATTTCATATGAATAGATGAGCTATTTTCATGTAATAAGATCTATATCTCTCTTTTTTGTACTTCCTTCATTTGAATGGATAATAATGAATTTTAACAACTCAACACACTTAAATATTTCACTTAAGTATGGAAATAAATTATAATCAAATGTACCTTTTTATGTTCATTGGTTGACAGAATTTTATTTCACATCCTATCCTTCAAACCTGCAATCTATCTGCAGCTTCATAACTTCATGATTGGTACATGCTTCCCATCTTGCCTTCCTCGGGGCTTTACAATGGTCATTTACGGTTGTTGCATGGTTCTAAAAAGGGTTTTAAATGGAACGGATGCATCAATGAGACATGCCATTCTGTAACTACATCCTATTTGGAGTTTGATCCAAACGTGACTTCTAAGACTATCCAAAACCAAATAATTAAAATTTGTACCTTATTCTGATGTGGCTATCCCAAACATAGTCAAACCTCTGAATAAATAAATATATGACCGAATCATGTTATGCAATGATCACCTAAAAACGTAAGGTCAAACAATGGTGTATGACTAATCAAATGCAAAATGGGATGGTAGACATTATAATATACCTAAGTCCAAAAGGTGGATGAATGTAACATGGTGCCCCTTTTAAAATAAAGTTCCCTTTTATTATTTCAAAACACAATAAGTTTCTTAGTCCACAGGAGTGGCCAAACCCATCGAATATAAGTGTTCACCATGACAGGTGATTCCCACTAGTGGGAAAGTTAGAGATGATTCACAACGGGTTATCCATGTGATCACAAGAAGACAAAACAAGTGTCAACATTAGAAACAAATGTGATCCCAATCATAAAAGATGTTTGGATGGATTATTTTTGTAAGTATTACAAATATTGTATTTTTTATTTTTCTCAATACACAGGAGTATTTT
Source organism: Taxus chinensis (assembly GCA_019776745.2). Taxonomy (NCBI): domain Eukaryota; kingdom Viridiplantae; phylum Streptophyta; class Pinopsida; order Cupressales; family Taxaceae; genus Taxus; species Taxus chinensis. The sequence goes on along the minus strand of CM034146.1, from coordinate 862,687,496 downwards.
TGCATGCCTTCACAAAAGGATAGATCAACAAGAGGAAAAAATTTGCATGCACGAGGAGGAGACTTTCTCATCAAGCAAGATTTATTATTAGCAAATTATTCACCCATGCTTTTCTTAAAAATAGCACAGTCAACTACAGTTTGATTGTATGCAATCAAAGGCTATTAATGCATCTTTGTATTAGTTTGATTTATTTTAGTCCTTTATTTATTAATAGATAAAAGAATAAAAATAGGATGCATGGGTGAGTACAAGCCTAGTCTATTTTTAGGAAGGGTGGATGAATCAATTTTGATTTATATTGTCTTCCTTGGAAAAGCATAAAAGGAGGATGTTTTAGAAACATGAGTGATGAAGCAATTTTCAGCTAGTTTTTCCCTTTGAATGTGAAGTATTTTTTTCCTTTTCAAATATTTGCAGTCTTGTGTATATTTCCATTAATATTGTGAATGTTAAATTCCTTAATTAATCATCTTACCCTGTTGCATGTTTAGTGTTCATGTATGATATTAATGTGTATGTGTCACTTAGTAGTATTGTTGTGATTCTATCCCTCAATACATCAAAGTGTTTATCCTTAATTATTTTCAGAAAAAAGTCGGCCTATGCATCATAGATTCATTCCATATCAGTTGTGCATGTACATAGTAAAATACCTCATACAAGATTGGTGTATCACCTCATTGTTAAATTCATTTTATAGTCATCTTTTACCCTTAAACTAAAGGGAACGATAACCAGATCATACCAAAGCAAGAACACAGATACTAATCAAACACCACGATCTATAAGATGAAAGCAATTCACCAGAATAAATTTACATAAAACCTTTGCAAATAAATTAGAAGCAATATCATATATTATTATGGAACTCAATACAATATATTGAGAATGGGCCTTGCTTCAATAGGCAAAGAATAACAATCTAAGAACCAATCAAGGTCGTAGATCAAGCCATAAATCAAGGAAATAACTAGTCATCAAAGAACTAGTTAAGACCATAGATTTAGGAGAGAACTAGACATGAAGGATATAGTCAATACCATATATCAAGAAAAGAACTATACCTAACAACTAGATAGTATCTCATAATATATAAATAAGATAAAAAAAATATCCACACACATAAGTGGGTGAGGATAAATACAATAAAGGTAAATAAAGTACTGAGGTGAACATGAGCTAAGGTAAATACCTACTCTAAAACCCCCCCTCAAGTGAATCTAGGGGCCAAAATATAAGTGGCATGTCCACAGTATGAGTCCCGGTAACTAGGCCTAATGAGGTACTCATTTACAATAATTGGGAATAAATGGACACTACAAGGTACCTAAAATCAGTAACAACAAAGGAAAAAGAGAGAAAACCCACTCCAAGGCATCCTAAGAAGCTCATCTCAAAAAATTGTACAATGCTGAAGAAGTTTTGTGTGTAATGTGGTTTGAATCCACTGCTCAATCACAAAACTCAAAAACAACTAACACTAAGTTTCACCATAATAGCTCCATACAAGGAAATTGTTAACAGAGTGTTGTCAAAAGTGTAAAACAAAACACCAAACATAATTTTATCAACTGCTACAAATAGGTGTGCCACGATCCAAGAACAATAAACAAAGCAACAAGGCAAGGACACAAACTCCAGAGTGTTACGTTCCAAGAAAAGCGAAGGTAACAAGGCAAGGACACGAAACCTGAAGAAGTAGGATCAACACCACACCCTCCCATACTGTTGAATGGGTTGAGTGACGCTACAAATTTTTATGAGTTGTTAAAACAACTACTCGAACATTGACAAACTAACACTGTAATGCACCAGAATAGATCCCCCATAAGAGATACTATCAACATGCCAAAAGTGTCAAAAATACAGATACAAAATCTCTTAAAAAACAAGAGAGATACACTACACCTGTTAAAGAAAAATGATCAAAACAAGAAGCATCACAATGCATAAGGTATAGAAAGTGGAGCAAGAGGCCTAATGGTGGAGGATCCATGCCTGTAGAGTCCTCTCAACGAATGACTATGTCGCCACCATGAGTGATCAGATATCCACCCCAAATAAACACACATGGATGAAGAAGATGCCTCCATATGACTTGGTGTAAAATGCACAATGGGTGCATGCAAAAGAACATAGAATGTATGTCAGGTTGATCATGTCTAACATCTGAAATCTCAAGTTTCTGAAGCCTGAGTGAAGGTTCAAAACTCAGGTGTTGCTCATGATCCTCAGACAGAGTTGAGCAAACAAAAAAGGAGCTCTGTTAATTTGTGATATCAATGAAGTATCCACTCAAAAACCAATGTCATGATGAGAATTCCACTTAACATGTGGAATAGAGGAAACAATACCCTATGAATGTCTGTTAATGACTCTGTTAGTGAAACCCATAGAACAGGACATGTGAGAATTGAATGTAGTGGTATGCTTCTTAAAAAATCCATGCAGCTTAGTAGAAGTAGGATACACAACATGTGGTACTGTAATATGCACAGATGTGAAAGAGCATGTAGTAACAAGCCTCACATGTTTAGAAGCATCAAAATTAGGTTCAAGCTCAAAGACTGGCAGATCAATGTCAGTGGGTACAAGAGCAACAACTGCAAGTGGACTAGGAGCATTGATATGGTTGTCCACAATATGATGGTTATGTTGTAGGCTAACAAGTTTGTTTTATAGGGACTGTATTATTGTAACCTTATTGTGAATGAGTGATTGTAGAAGATAATTTCGCTTCTTGAGTAATCTATTTTCTTCCACAAATTTTACAATATCCTCTTGAAGTCCACATAATTTAGAGAAAAGCATATCATTCTCAGAATCCATGATAGATACAAAATACAACTCCTAGAAGTTTAGGACGTTGGGCTCAGCTGAAATTATGTCCACAATTGATTACAACACTCCTCCATATTTGACACTTTATAATTATATTGCAAGTCTCAAAATAAATATTTCCAATGGAAAGAGCACAAAAAAACAATCACTTTTGCAAAAAATGGCACTCAAAACCGAGTTACCAATCAAAAGTTAAAAGGTTTTTAATATTTTGCTCTGTTAATTATTTTAGTTGCCACTAAAACAAAATATGACCATACCATATGACCAAGGGCTAAGGATTTTAATGGGTGTTTGCACAACTTACTATTTTGGAGTGTGTCATGTGTTTTCGAGAAAGTCACATCCAACTGCCGCTTCTGGTAAAAATTACTATTTATGTATTGTGTAGATTGTCACCTTTGTTGCTGAAAATAGCAACCTGCGAATTTTCCCAAAATAGTAAAAATGTGCACAGCATCCGTTGACCCCTACCAAAAAAGGAAACAATGGAAAACCTTTCTGCGCGTAAATTGAGATAGATACACTACAGAAGAAAAAACCTAGTATAGATCTTGAGAAATCAAATAAACCCGAATAAATAAAATCACATTTTTTTTCTTGGATTGAATCCCGAGGCACACCTGTGTGCTTCTCTACAAAAATTAAAAAAAACCACAAAAAATGAGTGCCTCCATAATTGGCTGAGTTTATAGTCAATCTTTGGGTTTTCACACCTTCCGGATCCAATGGAAGCCTTTGTTTTGCATAAAAATATATGCAACAACAAAATATGACCAAATCCCAAATATATGAATACGCAAATAATTTATTTGCAAAATAAAACTTACAAACGGATGTCAATAGCAATCTCCAGCTCTGATACCATGAAAGGAACAATAACCATATCATACTAAGCCAAAAAAATAGATGCTAATCAAACACCACGATCTATAAGATGAAATCCATTTGCCAGAATAACTTTACATAAAACCTTTGCAAATAAATGAGAAGCAATATCATATATTATTATTGAACTCAATGCAATACATTGAGAACATACCTTGCTTAAATAGGCAAGGAATAACAATCTAAGAACCAGTCAAGGTTGTAGATCAAGCCATAGATCAAGGAAATAACTAGTCATCAAAAAACTAGTCAAGACCATAGATTTAGGAGAGAACTAGACATCAAGGATCTAGTCAATACCATAGGTCAAGGAAAGAAATATACCTAACAACTAGATAATATCTCGTAGTATCTAAATAGGATAAAAGAAATATCGACACACATAAGTGGGTGAGGATAAATACAATAAAGGTAAATAAAGTACCTAGGTGAACATGAGCTAAGGTAAATACCTAATCCAACATAAACCCCAGACAATTAGTTTAGGATACATCAATAAGGAACCGACCTTGATACCGAAGACTCACCTCAAAATAGGTATAGCCGCATAACTTAGGTGTTTCCAATGTATCTACAAAAGAGAGAGATAAAATTTGCTAACTTAGAGCACCTCCAACTATCTCTCTATAGGGTGCAGTTTCAAGAGATAATAGTTTTTGACATGCCTGGTGGGACAAAGACTAGAAACTATTGTTGATTCATTCTGAATATCTAAGATCCAAGCATAACACATTTGGTGACTCTGTGAATCTGATTTCATATCAGTACAACCCTTAACAACATCATAAAAGTTTCATCTACATTTTTTAGGTATTTATCAAGAAAAATTAGATCTATTTATTTGTTTTTATTAGTTGTTTTTATGAGCAAAAGACCTATTTTTCACAATTTCAGTATTTTATAAGGTCCCACAACCATGAACACTCATTTTCAGTAGTATTATTAGTGAAACCAGTAGTCCTTTTATCCAATTTCCCTTTTAGACCAGTTTCATAACCCCTATCAGAATGAATATCCTTATGACCAAAACCTTTGATATTAATATGATTGTCAATATGATGATCAGTACGTTGTTCAAGGTAAAATTTATGTAGAGGGTTCTACTGAATGTGAAAGGTGAAGAGATCTTAAAGTTGAGCTTAATGAACTAAAGTAATCATTTTTAGCTTTAAAGGAGTTATATGAGAAATCATTAGCAGTGAGAAGTGATAGACATCCGGTTACAAAACCCTGTCAAAACAGTCTTCCTTCTTACCTTACCTATCATAATTCAATGCCTATATGTCCCCCTTGTCAACTAAAGCATCCCGTTCATCAAATTTTAAATTATTAGGCTACTAAAATTCCTTCTTTTCCTACCCTGCAATCATGTATTGAACTCAAAATAAAGTGTACAAATTGGCATTCACATGCTCTCCTAAAAATAGATTTTATACCACAGCCTCTTTTTAAAGAATTTTCAGTTAATGCTGAGATTAGTCCCACTCCTCGTTTACTCATACTTCCAGTCTAGGAAAAAGAGCATCATAATATCATTTAGGAGGGACAACCAGCTGAAGAAAACTATAGGTTGGAGTTTCTATAGAACATAGAGCAATGGGATTATAAATTCAAGTTTGATCATATTCTAGAATTAGAGGATCAACAAATTCAAAAGGTACAGTCGGATTTTTCAGCAGATCTAAACCAGATTAGAGAGGATCAACAATCTTTGAGTTCTAAGAATATTGTGCATGAAATCACCATACTCCTACAAACTATTAATTCATCCCAATTGGTAGAAACTGAAGGAAATTTTCAAATCATTTCTAAAGATAAATCAGCTGATCTATAGTGTGAGCACTCAGTTTACAACTTATCAGTTTCAATGGTTGAGGACCAAAGGGAAACAAATTAGTTTCAGAATGATCATGATCAAACAGTTGAGTGTAAAGACCCTCAGTGTGTTGCATGCATTGAGATAACTACGTTGTTAGGGACTTGCAGTGTTTCACTAGGACTATTAGATGGTAATGCAAGTATTTGAGAGCAGCTATTTTCTATTGAGGAGGAAACGAAATGTTCAGAGAACATTCTAAGAAGGGATAAAATAAAAAACATTGAAAGTGCTACTGAAATTTCACTCTTGGTAGTAATGCATCAACATATTAAATTGGATTAACAACAATTTGAAGATCCTAAAAATATTTTTAAACAGTTTAAGGAAGTAGAGCAACCATCTCATCATCTTCATGATGTTATGATTGATGAAGTACAATAGATTGAATAATTTGATTACTTTTAATATCAGTTTCAGACTATCGTAAAGAATATACAATAGTTTATAGAGGTAGATTAGTTCTCAGAACAACATTCAAAACAAATTTAGAAAGAACCCGTGATAAAAAAAAAGGTTCATTTTTCAGTACAAGACAAGAAGATTATATTTTCAGCTATTTGGAGGCCATGTCCTATTTGGTATCTCGTTGGTTCACAACATGCCACGGCAATACAAGAATTCATGGTCGTATCAAATCCTAAGAATGAGTGTCATATACTCAAGAATCATTTTTAAAGCCCTTAAGAACAGTTTTCAGATCAATTAGAAAGATTCTTCATGTTTTGATCTAAGTTTTGGAACAAATTCAAGGTACACATCCCATTTTGAGGTCTGTCATGCTACTTGTTTTATAAGTTGAATTCATCATCTCAGTTCTAGAGAAAAGGAATCTATTTTTCAATTCTTGTCTCATGTTTTATTTATCCTCGATTTGCAGTTGGTTACAATAGGGTAGATTAGGATTTCCCTTTCAATAAGTGCACATGTGCACATGATCTGGTTCACGAGATCCTTTCTAGTTTTGGTGTGTTTTTCAGAGAAGGTAGTTTCTGTTGTATGCATTAGACTCCATTCCCAATGGAAAAGAGCAAGCCACAAGTTTACAAGCTAGCAGACAGCTTTCATTGTAGGATCTCCATAATTGTTGACATTTTGTGCACCCTGCGTAAAAAAGGGTCAACTAGAAACTTTTAAGTTTCTCAGATTGATCAAGTCAGAGGTTTGACTATGTTTGGGAAAACCACCTCAGAATAAGCTACAAATTTTAAATATTTGGTTTTGAACAGTCTTTGAAGTCACGTTTGGATCAAACTCCAAATAGACTACAATTATTGAACACCATGTCTCATAGATGTAACCATTCATTTTGAAACCCTCATTAGAACTGTGCAATATCCATAAATTACCATTACAAGGTGTGTGCATGTATACTTTGCTTAGTGCTAAATCAAATTAAGCAAGAACTACCACCTAAAATAGTTCTACAATTTAGCTAAAACAAAGCATAAACACCATCAAGATAGAGAACTAAGAAAGATCTAAACTAACATTATAACTTTGAAAACATGAGATCAAAACTATGCATGCTATTTTAACATCTCTACTCTCCTAGATTACCAACAAGAATGAATGGACCTATTTAGCTCCAATCGCAATCAAAAATTACTTTGTTTGATCTTTAAAGAATGCAAGAGTAGGAAGCTTTAGCTCTTAACAACGGTGACCTCTCAAGAAAACAAAAGGCAAGCTCTCAGTCTCTTTGCTATATGCTTTGCATTTTCTCTCTTAAGAAGTTTTAGGTGTAGGTATAAAGGTAGGTGGAGGGATATTTATATAGCCCAAAGGATAAAGGATTCAACACATTTTCATGAATGTGGGATAAAGGTAAAACATGATTACGAATGGATAAGGTTGTTTTATTAAAGGTAACCTTACTTTATAAGGGTTTAATACATATTTAGCAAGTCATGGGAGTTGGGGGTATTTTAATTAATCAAAGGTAATTAATTAATAGGTAGGTGTAAGCTTATAGAAGCCATTTAAAAGAATATTAGTGAAATTCAGGCTATTAGAAAGGGATTAAATCAATTTAATATCGATTTACTAGTTTAAATGAAGGGGAAGACTAATTAATTAATAATAATTAATTAATCAAGATAGAGGAAGTGATAATTAATGGAAGGTCATTAACTAGGCTGTTAGCTAGGTAGGCGACTTAATCAATTACCGTATTGTAATTAATTGATGACAATTAGAGGGAATATGAGCATTTTTTATGATATGTCGTCTATTTGTGGAAAAGGAGATAATTAGTGCAATTTAAGTATTTAAATTGCTTGGGAATAATTATAGGTGTCTACATTTGCCCCTGTTTGGGGTGGCATAATTGACGTCACTTCAAAGATAGTAGACGGAATAATTTTTCTTAAAGAATAGAAGAAAAATTAGTAGGAGAGAGAAATGCCCCCTCAAGTGTCGATGGGGTGATGAAAGAAGCTGATCAATGATCGAAAAAGGTGAGATATAGATAGAAGAATGGGAGGAGGTAGGATGCCCCGATGAGAAATAAAATTATAGGTGAAAGGGAAGTGAAGTAGAAGAAATGAGGAAGAGGGGAGAGAAGAGCTTAGCCTCTACCTACTTATTTATTTGGAACAAATTTGATGTCATCATATTGCCATAGGAACAACATCATCGGTCCTTATGAAAAATATAAGCATACGAAAAAGGTAGAATGACATGAAAATCCATAGTACGAACAATCATCCTTTACTGAAAACACTAACTCCATGCAACATACAAAATGCAATGCAATACGAGAAACTGAAAGATGCCTAAATCTATGTAACATCAAAATGCAATGCAATATGAGAAAGTAAACAAGCTAAACTAACATAGAAACATAATGTAATGGTTTTATTATCAAGCTTCAGTGATGACATGTGTGAATTAACAACAAGGGTTGATGATGGTGGCCCAAGAAAGGATACATGCGAGGGGAATAACAGAGGACACTTGGGTATGATGGAAAAGCAATGTGCACTATGAAACAGTACTAGGCAACTCATTGTGCCCCAGAGTATAGACGAAGTAAGCAGCCTAGATTTTGTTGATGGAGGTAGATCAAGATGATCCACAAGTCACACACATGAACAAGTGAGAACCAAAGAGTGATGTTTTGTAGGATGATTTTCAATTTTTAGAAGTTTTTTGAAACATATTTGAATGTTTTCTGATAATTTCTCTAACATATTTGAATGTTTTGGTTGATTTTAAAAGTTTTTTAAAACTATGAACAAGAATACGAGGAATCGAGGATGCCCCCAATGATATATGGGATGTACAAGGGCATAAGGCCACGTGTGTATGAGAATGGTGAAGATGCAAAAAAATTCCCCAACGATTAGGTGGGAGTATTCAAATGTAAACTCTTCATAGGTAAAAGTGGGACCCAATGCCATTATGGATAGGTTCAACATGATGGTGAATGTAAACCAATGAAGTGCTGGGAAGAAGCAAGGATGCCCCCAGAGTAAGTTGGCCTACAAGCACATGATAGAAAGGAAGGAGAATATTTTTTTGTGAAAGGGGACAAAGGTGTCTAAAAACATGGCAAAAAATTAATCTTATACACATGGATGTTCTGAACGAAGTAGAAGAATGATGTGAATGATATGAATGTATCTTATAAGCCTCATGAGGAAGATTTGATTAGCCAAAGGAAAAAATTGTGAGACAAGATATGGACTAGAGTAAGAGTCTGAACATGGCCCAAAAAAGACACTTTGTAACATACTAATCTTGTTTACTTATAGAGATCCGGTGTGTGCACGTGGAATTTATTACCTCTTGAAGGGAAGATTTAAAATATAACAGGATGACGAAACCCTAGCCAATGCGTAGGAATGATTTATTATGAAAGGTAATTTTGTGAATGGATTGTGAAAGGATGGTCGTACATTGCTCTGCTGCCACCCAGGCATTCATAGCCCCGACGAAGATGTATTTAATTCTAATCGTAACATTTCTCTACTGCGATTCAGGTGTCCATAGCCCATATATAGATTATTGGAAATACCCCAAGACAGAGTTATATATCAATTTGCTTTTACTTTGTAGCTTTTAGATTTTGATGTTTGATTGATTTTGATTGATTTTGTTGTCTAAAAACTTATTTCAGCTCTCTTGTTTGACAAGGGGTTAAGAACCACTGATGGCTTGATGGAAGGAGGTGGAAGTGCTTATGATGATGACATTGGTTGGTGTCACCAAATATGTCCAAATTTTCTTCGCAACAAGTTTATTAGATGTTGAATGTGATATGATCTCTAAGAGGTCAGACATTCTTTAATTTACCAAGGTGATAAAAGACCAGGGTCAAACAGATACCATAAAGATAAATGTCACAAAATTCATGTGAATAAGCTAAAAAAAATATCACCGAAGGGATGAAAATGGCAGGAATACTTACAAAAGAATAACAAGGAAAGGAAGAAATTATTATCTTTGTACCTTATATTTTTGTTGTGTTTTCTCAATGTGTTTTTTTTGTGTATTTTTGAATTGTTTTTGTTTTTGTTTTTTTTTAAGATTTTTGATAGTTTTTTGGACTGATGTGGATAAAAAATTCACTCTGTGTGATAGGATCCAACAACGATGTTTACAATTTCGTTGATAAGGGAGACTAAGTGTTTTTGTTTATCAAGAGTCATGTTTTCCCTGATCTCAATGATCGTGGTGAGTTCACACTCAACAAAGGACTGTGATTTATCTTGAAACATGGATTTTTTATGTGGGAGCTTGAGTTCCCTATCCAGAGGTTTATGCACTTTTTACCATACTTGATGGTTACATTGATGTGCATTCTTGAATCACGCTTGATTTGGAATTTTGAGATTGTTCGAGTTGTTGGGTGATTTTGAGCTCTTGCAAGTTTTGAATTGAGCTTGAGAATGAACTTGTTTGGGTTTCTTATAAGATGACGTGTGACTTGTTTGATCTTGAGAAAGGGAAGAAAGCGAACGTTTACGATTGATGATAGGAATTAGAGAAATGATGGTGGGCTTGCCCCGGTAATTGGTAGAAGGATGATGTGATTGATGAAAAGGATACGGTCCAAGGATTGAAGAAGATGGGCTACTGGGAGGTGAGCCATAGATAGAAGATCAAGGGCTGCTAGGATGTGGCCCAAGAATAGAAGAAGAAGGGATACTAGGACGTGACCCATAGATAGAAGATGAAGGGCTACTAGGATGTGGCCCAAGAATAGAAGAAGAAGGGCTACTAGGATGTAACCCATAGATGTAAGATGATGGACTACTAGGATGTGACCCAAGAATAGAAGAAGAAGGGCTACTAGGATTTGACCCATGTATGTAAGATGATGGACTAGTAGAATGTGGCCCAAGAATAGAAGATGATGGACTACTCAGGGGTGATCCATACCTAGAAGACAAGGAGCTAGTTAGGCATGCCCCAAGAATAGAAGATAGTGGACTACTTGAAAATGTCCCACAAATAGCAGAGCGAGGGCTACTAGAAGGTGACCCACACCTAGATGAAGATGAAGGGATACTTGGAATTGACCCTATAAGAGATTGTGATTGAGGAATTATGATAGACAAAGAGTTATTGGGTGATGAGAAGATAGGCCATGGATCAATGCAAGACCAAAGGGTTTCATCACATAATGAAGAATGTGAATATGGAAGAATAAGATGAGGGTCAAGTTACATGACTTGAGGCTCTTCCCCCATTTCTTGATAAAAGGAATCAACCCTTTCCTCACAATATGCAGATGCATTGAAGTCTAGAGAGAATCCTTTCTCGTAATCTTCTAGAGGAATATCTTCATGTGCCCCTATAAATTTCCTGATTGTTTCTTCATTCTAAAAGAGGTAAATTAGTATGATTTGTTGATCAACCACCAGGGGTTGATTGGAAGAAATAGGTTCACTTGGTATGGAAGACTTAGAATATGTTTGATGATGATTGATAGAAGAAGATGAGATGAGAGACGAAGAAGATGTGTAGCTAGATCTCTCATGAATAGAAGAAGGTGGTGTGGACCTACCTATATGATGGTATATCATATGTAAACTAGTAGGATTAAGTCCAAAGTATGTAGATTGTGATGCATGGGTCGATTAAGGCGTTTGTCTCGAAGGACTTTTAGTCACATGAATCTTCAAAGGTGGAAGACTTATTAGGGGTGATTGATGAAGGTCCTGCGAAGAACGGGAGGATCATGATTCAAGAATCACATCAGATGAGTAATAACAAGGGTCCTGTAAAGAAAGAGAGGACCACGATTCAAGAATTGTATCAGATGTTTTATTAGAGGGATTTGGAGTCGCATGTATCTTTAAAGGAAGAAGACGTCATCGAGGTGACTGATATAAGGGGTCCTGAGTAGAAAGGGAGGACTGCAATGTAGGATTCATATTAAATGTATGATGAAGAGGTTCCTACAAAGATAGGGAGGACCATGACATAGGAGTCACATTATATGACTTAGGAGTCAAATTAGATGAATCCGAATAGTAGTTTGGATCTGAATTATTAGAAGAGTCAGAGGAAATATTTGGATTGGAATCCTTAGAAGAAGAGGAAATGTTTGGATTAGAATTAAAAGAAGAGTGGGGGGAACTTGAATAATAATTTAGATTAGAAGCGTCCAAATCATACCACCGACTATGAGATGAAGATGAGGAACGAGTTACCCATATGGGCTCTCCAGCACAAAGAACCAAACAAGGTTTAGTTGTGATGGGAATCCTATGATTTGAATTGCTAAACCTAGGTTCTGTATTTTTGTAAGTATGGGGAACTGCATGATAATTATTCATTTTTTGTGTTTTTTTAATCACAAATGTCTAGATTAAATAGTGTGATGGAACTCCTTCAAAGGGAAGGAAGTGACATGTCGATTTGGGTAGCATAAGGACAACCAACTAGACATATTGTAAGTATTGATATGTGTGTGTGATTTTTTGAATAAGGTCTAAGGAAAATAGACATCGTGATGATTCAATATCAATGAGATCAAGAGGGATTTTCCTAGAAAATAATATTTTTGAATGATAATCACAAGGAACAATCATGCAAGTGTGAAACACAAAGCCAATCAACAAGGAATTACACCATATGAAAATGCGATGGAAAAATGATCAACAAGATATTTTCACTTATGCCAAGTTCAAGGAAATGAACAAAACATAAGTAAAAACGAGAAGTCAATGTGATCTCCCAATCAAGATATATGATAAGCGAGCTCAAACTTGAATAGGACCTATATCTCAAAAAGTGCCATTTACAATTCACAAATGACACAACAATATCACCAAGATATGCTAACCCACTTTGCGAGAAAGTGAAGTATTGATATCGAGGTGTTATTGATATAACACACACAAATGGTAACACCTAGCACTCTTTGAAATCAAGGTAATAATAGAACCGAACTAAAAAGCTCAAAGTATAGCTAGGAATAGTTAAAAATGTGTGCAACGTAACCGTACAATATAGGTATTTATATAGAGTTTACTAGAAACAAGACGTAAATATCGAAATTGTAGTGATACGATACAAACAAGCTAACTCTTCTAAGGAAGTCCACGGTGATGAACCACGCCTAACTATAATGATGACCTTGACATGGGTATCAAGGTCAAAATGGCTACCAATGACACCAAAATGCCTCCACACACTTTAGACATTTAACTAACCTAGCCGCAAACATGGATAGGCATAAACGGACATAAAAGTGAGAGAAAAAGTTGATTGGTAACACAATGGTAGTCACCCTTCTTTTGACCAATAAAGTGTCAAAAAAATGTGAAGGAAGTAAATAAAAAAAAGATGAAAAATGCTGGCTTCAGTTCGACAGAGTTTCACCTTTCCCTAAGGCAAGTAAAAACTAGGCAAAAGTATCGCGTCACACGTTTCTCAATGAAAATATGGTTCACAACTCAAGACTGTTTTAAAATGGTTAACGTGGGCTCCTGTCCAAATTATAATTTCCTAGGTGGTTCTCTCACCCTAGGTGTTACAAAGTTTCCACGAGCAAGGGTAATTTACCCAAAAAGTCACACTGACTAGTTTAGCCCCTTCAAGAATAGTATCCAACCAGTGCATCTATATGTACTATCAATGGGGTCACCACAACAGACAACCTATAACGCTATCTCACAAAGGAATCACTAGTCAATTAGGTAGTGCGGAGCACTTCCCGTTTTGTCCACAAGGTTCCCTCGTGCATGGACTACTTTGGGGTTCTTGGAACCACCCCCATTGTTGTATCTTAAGGTGTTATGCCAAAGGGGTTATGTTCCAGTTGAGTGGAGAGGGACGTACCCTTTTCTGAAAACTGCAATACAATGTTTTGAATATGTTGTTCTTTTTATCTTGTTTAATTAGGTGTGGTTTGCTTGAACACCTTTTGGAAACCTGTATAACAACTGTATTAGTAGTTTTTTATTTCGTTTTTATTCCTCCTTTCTTTGAAAAGTATTTTTAGGTCTTGCACTCAAGCGTTAGTAGTTCTCCAAGAAAATCAGATTATTTAAAAGAGGATTAAGAGTTGCTTTTGATTCTCAAGATCATCCAAGGATGCAAGAGAAGAGCATACACAACAAATAATATAACTAAAAAGTAAAGAAAATATTTTCAATCAATGAACCATACAAAATTCTTGATAATTGTTCATTCCCCTAAACCAAAAGTGAAAGATGAAGTTTCTAATTTACCAAATGTTATAAAATGAAGACTAAAGATGCTTTTGATTCTCACGATCATCCTAAGGTGTAAGAGAAGAGCATACACAAACTTTATCCCAACTATATAGAAATGGAAAGCTTCAAATCAAAAGACCATTGAAAAATGCTTTATAAAAGGTTCGTTCCCTTAAGAAAAATGAATAATCAAATTTCCAAGTTTCATCCCAATGTTAAAAAGATAGAGATAAAAGTTATTTTTGATTTTCAAGATCACCAAAACGTGCAAGAGAAGAGCATACACATGATTTGGTCTAAATCGAGTAATCATGGAAATACAACATTCATCAAAACATTAGACATGTTAGAAAATGACCAGTGGTAAACTAATAGAAAAACCTACAATTTCTGTAAGTATAAATCCTGAATTTATGTTTTCATTGCATAGTTAACTTCAATACCTTTCCAACGCACAAAAATGTTGTCATTTTGAGTTCGCAAGAAAATTTTATGGCCTTTGGAAGATGGGTTATGCATATTCTCTTATGCTTACAGGTATGCACTTGACATGCACTCAAAAAATGTCAAAAAAAACGTCACTTAATCTGTAAAATGGGCAAACTTTTCCAACGAAGATTCAATTTTGACAACAACCCATCACATTAATATATTAATAGAAGACTCAACGCTATCAAACATTAACATACATGCTCAAGAATTTAAAATTTTCAAGAAATTGAAAAAGCTAACATGTAGAATGATGAAAAAGTAAGCTCTAAAAATAAAAACAAGATGAAATCTTGAAATTTTCTCACCAATATTAAATTTTGATAGCAACTCACCACAGTAATATGTAAATAGAAGACTCAGCACTATCAAACACTAACCTACATGCTCAAGAATCTAAAATTTTCAAGAAATTGACAAAACTAGCATGTAGAATGTTGAAAAAGTAAGTTCTAAAAATGAAAACATGGAGAAATCTTGAAATTTTCTCATCAGTTCCAATTTTTACAGCACTTCACCTTTTTTATGCCTACAAGGAGGACTCAACACATGCAAAATTAATAAAAAAAGTTAAGATAAACAAGTTACATCAACATGTGTAAAAGAGGGTTAGTAACCAAAAATGAAACTTAACTATAAAAAAATTGAAATTAAGTGCAAAGGACAATGGAGTAAGTCCCACTGGGAGTGCCAAACGTGTGCATGTATACTTCTCTTAATGCTAAATCAAATGAAGCAAGAAATACCACCTAAAATAGTTCTACAATTTAGCTAAAACAAAGCATAAACACCATCAAGATAGAGAACTAAGAAAGATCTAAACTAACATTATAACTTTGAAAACATGAGATCAAAACTATGCATGCTATTTTAACATCTCTACTCTCCTAGATTACCAACAAGAATGAATGGACCTATTTAGCTCCAATGGCAATCAAAAATTACTTTGTTTGATCCTTAAAGAATACAAGAATAGGAATTTTTTGCTCTTAATAATGGTAACCTCTCAAGAAAACAAAAGGAAAACTCTTAGTCTCTTTGCTATATGCTTTGCATTTGCTCGCTTAAGAAGTTTTAGGTGCAGGTATAAAGGTAGGTGGAGGGATCTTTATATAGCCCAAAGGATAAAGGATTCAACACATTGTCATGAATGTGGGATAAAGGTAAAACATGATTAGGAATGGATAAGGTTGCTTTATTAAAGGTAACCTTATTTCAGAAGGGTTTAATACATGTTTAACAAGTCATGGGAGTTGGGGGGTATTTTAATTAATCAAAGGTGATTAATTAATAGGTAGGTGTAAGCTTATAAGAGCCCTTTAGAATAATATTAATCTGATTCAGGCTATTAGAAAGGGATTAAATTAATTTAATATCGATTTACTAGTTTAAATGAAGGGGAAGACTAATTAATTAATAATAATTAATTAGTCAAGATAGAGGAATTGATAATTAACCGAAGGTCGTTAACTAGGTTGTTAGCTGGGTAGGCGACTTAATCAATTAGCATATTGTAATTAGTTGATGACAATTAGAGGGAATATGAGCACTTTTGACGATATGTCATCTATTTGCAGAAAAGGAGATAATTAGTGCAATTTAAGTATTTAAATTGTTTGGACGTAATTATAGGTGTCTACAAAAGGCCCCGATGAAGGCAAGAAAGGAAGCATGTACAAGACATGAAGTTTTGAAGGTGTAAATAGGCTACAGGTTTGAAGGACAGGGTGTGAAATAAAATTTAGTCATCCAATGAACATCAAAAGGTACATTTGATTTTAATTTATTTCCATACTTAATTGAATTATTTAAGTTTGTTGAGTTATACAAGTTGATTATTATCCATTCAAATGAACGATGTACAAAAAAGAAAGATATACATCTCATTACAGGAAAATAGTTCATCTATTCATATGAAATAAAAGTATAGTGAACCCACACAAGTCGTGGGACGTAAATTGTATGTACTGGAAATAAAAGATGCATGTAGTTAAAACTAAAAGCAAATGGAGAGATAAAAACCAATCATTTCCTTTTTGGGTTGGTTCTCTCGTACTTCTAGATTTGCTTCATTTCCATTTGCTTGATCCTCATCTCCAGTTCATAGCAATAGGTACCTGTGAACATACATTATATATTGTTAGAGCTTCAGGTTTGGTCTATATCCATGTGTTTACAATTTCACGTAACTGAATCCTATAAAGAAAGCACATACAAGATACATGAAAGACATATACAAAAAAGAATATCTCATAGTACAGTTGAATCAGGGTCAAGTAAAAAAAGGAATTCATGAGAAGAATATCAGTTTAAGAAACATTACACAAGAGGAAATCAAAAATAAAAGAAAGGATTCAAGCCTTCACCTATTTTCTATTTATTTCTCTTAGTGTGTACGTATATATTTTCAAGAATATTTCAAAATGCATGTCACAATTTAAGAACATGGTAGAAGCATACATGCTAGACACATTATCACTTCCCAAAAGCAATAGAAGCAATAAATAGATTAACATATAGCTAAAAAGAATACTATTGCAAATTTCAAATAAAAGTGAAGGAAATGATACAGATAAAATATTCAAGGAATGGACTATATTTCCAGTGCAAAGCCACTGAAGGATCATCATTACAAAGGATGTAATTACATTTCCAAAATAAACGAACAAGAAACATTATTAATGAAGCAAAGTAAGCATTACTTTTAGAAGGGCAGGACATAATGCAATGTATTTGCATGATACATCTATGTATGGCACAACAAATCCTTAATACCATTATTTTAAAAAGAAGGAAGTAGAAGTTTTTAGTTTCAAATGTACTCAGAAAGAAGACAAAATAAACAAAGCCATATAATTTGTAAAAAAAAAGTATAGATTTTAGACACATATCATTTTCAGAATTTCCAATAATGCAGAAGTTCCAGGAAATGAGTGTTCTTTATTGAAACATTGAATTCAATGAAACAAGAGAGATTTGCTCATGAAGTGTCTACAACCAGAATTATAGCCATAAAATGGAAAGAACATGCTATTAATCAAATAAAAGTTATCATCTTTCAATTAAGAAGCATGTAAGCCATTAAGCAGTCGAAATTTCAAATCAACATAAGTACAGAAACAGATTAGAGCTCATGATGCCATGACAACAATCAATTGATCAAGTATAATACTAGAAGAAAGACTTTTGATGCTACAGTCACATCAGGCCTACAGGTTTGTAAAAAGTAATACATGAGTTATAGCCAATTGCGAAGAAAATATTCATGCAAACTGAAAGCTGCAGAAGTACAAAATACTGATCTTCAAGTTTCATCAATGGTTGAAGATAAAATTTTACAAATCCTTGCTGAAGAAAATGGAGCTAGAATATGTCAAATCATCATTTAAGTTTCCAAAGCTATGTTTTAATCCAAACATAAATTGTTTCAACACAATAAACGATGTCCAAGTTACAAAGTCAGATATAAATCATACACGACGACCATTGGAACAAAATACCATAAGCTTTCAATGGAGAAGAAACCTAGAATCTTGAATACATAGCTTTTTCAAGTATGCAAGGAAGTAAAGCTTCAAACAAAGTTCATCTCTATCCAAACAACTAAAATACAAATATTCAACAGGTAGCAAATGATCTTGGCATTCAAGTAGAATGACATAATATAATGGTTTAAGAATCCAAACACCTCAAAATTCAGAATGTAAAGTTGAGAAGGGATGATTAAGAATTTATTGCTAAAAAAGAATGACACAGCCTACTTTCAAAACCCTTGAAATGACAAGCTTGCCAAAGAAGACAGAGGCTGAAGTGAAGAATGAAATCAGAATACATAAAATCTTCGACAGAGCTCTGAAATCCAGAAAAGAAGTCGGTGAATACACAAATTTTCCTAGAAAACAAGAAATTTGGAGCTCAATAAACTTTTGGATGGTGCCATATTTCACTCATATGGAGATTCATACAGACCAAAACATTAAAATGAGTAAAAAATGGAAAGATGCACAAGAACAGTGCTATGTGAACATCAAAAACCTTACCATTTTGTAAAGCATTCAAGTCACTAATTCCAATGAAAGATAGTCAGAGCTATAAATGTGTAGTTTCTCCTCGATTGAGGTAGATTTAAATGGAAACAACAATAATAGATCATATTCTCAATATCTTGAACCAGAATGATCGAACCAGAGAATAGAGGTGAGCAAATTTGACACTTTCATATTTTCAGTCTATCACTATTCAACAGAGTAAACAATATAGAAGTTAAAGATTCGAATAAGAGACACATGCATACCCAGGTAAAATAATGACAAAACTATTAATGGGTATTAGTAGATATAGGTTTTGCAACAACTTACCTAAAGATAAAAGGGTAAACGACCTCAGATATCTTTAATAATTTCAGTTACAATGAATGGAATACATAGATCAGAATGCACCCAAATCTTTCATATGGTGAGACTCTAAAACTATAAATAGAGATGAGTATTTACCCAAGAAATAAGAGTATGTCTCCATATCATCAGAAGGCACGAATGATGAAAATATCATAGCATAAAAATTTCATACAACAGAAAAATGAAGAGTGGGTCTTACGTCTAAAAAATAGTGGATATCAATAAGATAATCATTTCTGAGCAAATACCAGAGCTCCACATTGTTTTTACCACATGCAAACCCATGAAGATATAACAACAACCATAAAAACTCACAATAGCATGAAACTGAGTCCATAATGTCTGATACCTTCAACATCCAAGCCAAACTTCAGGTCAAAGATGAAGGGAGAAATTTCAGCCATATGATCATTAGGTTTGAAGTTAATTTTACCACACGAGATCAAGAATGAGTTAATGAAACTTAACCATGGTCTAAAAACTGAACCAAGCCAACTACTAGGTTACATATCAACAACTCCAAATCAACTAGGACAAAGATCGAATGATCGAGGATAAATCACAGATTCTCAATTAATGCAAGGCAGATGCCCAAAAAATGAATGACTAAGATCACATCATGTAAAATATCAAATACTCATAATCTGGTTCACAACTCAATACAGTTAAAGCTTAAAGTTACTATCACTGATCACATTAAAATCCAAATTGAAACCCTAATCAAATATCAAGATCAACAGCTGGTACCAAAGCTATTCAGGAGATCAATGGCTAGCGTTGGTTTTCAGATATCAATGCATACTCAGGGTTATAGATAACTCGACCCAAGTTATACATCACCAAAAATCAATTGAAGATTCAGTACATCGTAATGTTAGCCAACGCAATTATTTTTAAATCATTTCTTTGACCTTTTAAGGTCTGTGATATATGTGTGGTCAAATATGCAAAGGGGTCTAAATCATCAAACTCTAGTCCAAGTTCCAAATGAATCAAAAGCCGACCAAATCATGTTGTGCAATGATCACCCAAAAGGGTAAGGTTAAACCATGGTCTATGATCAATCAAATGCAAAAGGAGGTGGCAGACCTTACAATATACCTAAGTCCAAAATATGGCTGAATGTAACTTGGTGCCCCTTTTAAAATAAAGTGCCTTTTTATTATTTCAAAACACAATAGGTTGCTAAGTCCACAAGAGTGGCCAAACCCAACGAATACAAGTGCTCAAAATCACAGGTGATACCCACTAGTGGGAAGGTTGGAGATGATTCATAATGTGTTATCCATGTGATCAAAAGAAGACAGAACAAGTGTCAACATCATAAACAAAGGTGATCCCAATCAGGAAAGATGTTTGGATGGATTATTTTTACAAGTATTGCAAATATTGTATTTTTTATTTTTCTCAATACACAGAAGTATTTTTGCATGCCTTCAAAAAAGGACAGATCAGTAAGAGGAAAAAAATTGCATGCACTAGGAGGAGACTTCCTCATCAAGAGAGATTTATTATTGGTAAATCATTCACCCATTCTTTTCTTAAAAATAGAAGAGTCAACTGCAGTTTGACTATATGTAATCAAATGGTATTAATGCCTCTTTGTATTAGTTTGCTTTATTGTAGTCCTTTGTTTATTAATAGATAAAGGATTAAAAATAGGATGTATGTGCAAGTACAACCCTAGTATATTTATAGGAAGGGTCGGTGAATCAATTTTTCTATATATTGTGTGCCTTGGTAAATCAGAAAAGGAGAAATTTTTAGATAGAGGAGTGCTGAAGCAATTTTTGACCAGTGTTTCCCTTTGAATGTTAAGTATTTTCTATCTTTTAAATTATTTGTAGTCATGTGTATGTCTCCATTGATGTTGTGAATTTTATATTCCCCTATTAACCATGTTACGCCGGTGCAAGATCACTATTTCTATATGATATTAATGTGTATGTGTCACTTAGCAGTATTGTTGTGATTCTATCCCTCAACACATCAGAGTGTTTACCCTTAATTATCTTAAGAAAATTGTTGGTCTGTGCATCAGAAATTCATTCCATATCAATTGTGCATATACTCAGTCAAAAACCTCATACAAGTTTGGTGTATCACCTCAGTGTTAATTTCATTTTATAGTTATCTTTTACCCTTGAACCCTAGAAAATCACTTTAGGATACATCAATAAGGAACCAGCCTTGATACTAGAGACTCACCTCAAAATAGGTATACCCATAGACCTTAGGTGTTTCCATTGTATCTATGAAAGAGAGATAAAATTTGTAGGCTTAGAGAACCTGTAGCCATCTCTGTACAGGGTGTAATTTCAAGAGATAAAAAACCTCTTGTCAGTGACTCAAATCTTGAATCATTACCTTAACATAGAATTTCTTGTCCAAAATGGCATTAAAGGATGCTTGATCTCCAGACAAGGTACGGTATTGGTAGAGAATTAATAAAAGATAAGTTATTTTCTTTAGATACTATTTCATCTTCTGTAATATCTTTATATACCTCAATAGTAGATTCTATAACCCTCTAGAATTTTAGATATGTTCACTTGTCGGTTAGTTCATTGAATGAAATGAGTTCAAAAGAAATGGCCCATGGACTACCCAAATTGTCCATTTCCTTTCCTATTTTTCCTTGATGTGTTGTAGGAAAACAACATAGGGATCCATTTTAGGTGAGCACCTTCCATGCAAAGAAGCATCTAGAGGTAGTTCATACCAATTTGAATGGCCAGCTG
Organism: Taxus chinensis; assembly: GCA_019776745.2. Lineage (NCBI taxonomy): Eukaryota > Viridiplantae > Streptophyta > Pinopsida > Cupressales > Taxaceae > Taxus > Taxus chinensis. The sequence continues at coordinate 862,665,586 of CM034146.1, read as the reverse complement.
TATGCTTCGTTTCTAGGATACAAGTACTTCCAACTATTCGTGGATGACCACTCTCACAAGATGTGGGTGTTTTTATTGAAGAAGAAAAGTGATGCTCTTCAACATTTCTATAATTTCTAACATCTTGTTATGAAAGAGACTGAAAAACCACTTCTTCTATTTCACTCAGATCGAGGGGGAGAGTTCACATCAAAGAATTTCTTAGCATTCTTGAACCAACTAGGCATTAAGAAAAATTTGACTGCTCTGTACATACCCCAACAAAATGACATTGTTGAGCGATGTAATCAAGCAGTGATGGAGATGGCTTGCTTCATGCTAACAAAAACAAAGATGGAAGAATGCTATTGGGCTGAAGTAGTACAGATGGATTTATATCTTCTCAACACAACACCAACAAATATTCTAAAGGATCAAATGCCAGAAGAGGTATGGAGTTGTATAAATCCATTAATTTCTCACTTATGAGAATTTGGTTGCATAACATTCATGCATTTCCCAGCTAAGAAGAGAAATAAGGTTGAGCCAAAGATGCTCATGTGCATCCTACTTTGCTATAGCACTACCTCAAAGGAATAAATTCTCATGGAGCATGAGACAAATACAATATATGAGAGTCAGGACGTGGTTTGTGAAGAGTCATCCTTTGACTTAGTAGATAGAACAGAAGAACCATTACTAACCACCTCTGACCGACTAGTCTCCAAATCAGATAATAACCCAGAGGAGACTACTCAGAGAAAATATGTGCTACCAAGAGAGCTATTTGTTGACCTTGGAGAACTAGAGAATGTGACTTCACATCAATCCACACGGAAAAGACATTTCTTCTCAAAATTAGCCAAGTTCTTATTCGAAGTGGGTACAAAGCACCATCAATGACTCACATTTATAACAATTCCCAGATACATCATCAGGAGTTAAAAAAAGGATTCAAACATGAAATGAGGTAAAATTTACACTCATGAGTTCATTGATTAATAGCTCTGACCTTGATAATGTTCATGACACACTCAGTCAAACTAAATGGAAGGAAGCCATGGATGTATAAATTGACTCAATCAATAAAAAATAGTCATGGGAACTTGTCGATCTGCCTACAAGAATGAAACCCATAGGATACAAATGGGTTTTCAAGACAAAAATATAAGGTAGATAGATCCATAGAGAAACATAAAGCATGACTTGTAGAAAATGGATATCCTCAAAAATACAGAATCGACTATGAAGAAACCTTTGCAGCCACTTACAACACATAAAGGATGGAGACTTCAACATATGGACATTAAGAGTGCTTTCTTAAATGGTGATCTGTAAGAATAATTTTACATGATCCAAGATAAAGTGTTTTTTGATGAAGGGCATCCTAAGAAGGTATGTCGTCTCATCAAATCACTGTATGGATTGGAACTAGATCCAAGGCAATGTTATATCAAAATCAATGATCACCTTTTAGAGCTTGGGTTCACTCGTAGCACCTCAGATTCCAATTTGTATATAAATAAGGTAGGAAAAAAAAATTTCATTCTTGTTTTGTATGTTGATGATCTCGTGATCACTGGAAGTTCATAATATCAGGTTGATATTGTGAATAATGATCTCAAAAGAACCTTCGACATGAAATATTTAGGGCTACTACATTACTTTCTTGGCTTGGAAATATGACAAAAGGAGCATCAAATTTTTGTTTCCTAGATAAAGTACACCAAGAGACTCCTATAAAAGTACAATATGTCCATCTGTAAAACTTTATCCACTCCTATGTAAAAAGGCTTGTAACTTTCAAGATTCATAAATTCACCTCAAGTACATGCTACTCTCTATAGGTAATTTGTTGGAGGACTCATCTACTTGACATATATTAGACCAGACTTATGCTATGTTTTCATCTATCTTTCTAGGTTCATGAAGGAGCTGAAGAAGTGTCACTGGACTACATCAAAGCATGTTTAAAAGTATGTCTGAGGTATAGTTTATTATGGTCTTGAATATAATAAGAATGATCAATTCTTGTTATGAAGATACGTCGACTCAAACCAAACCAATTTTTTTGATGACAAGAAGTCAACCACATGATATGTATTTCATCTCGAATTTGGAACTATCTCATGGATAAGGAAGAAGAAGAATGTTGTTTCTATCTCATCCAGAGAGGTAGAATATCACCCCACATGAGGATCATATGCGAAGTGATATGGTTACGTTGCATTTTGGATGACTTCGGAATTCTTGAAAAATAGTCACCTATTCTCTATTGCAATAAGCAGAGTGTGTTGAAGCTTGTGCAAAATCAAATTTTTCATGAATGAACAAAGAATATTGAGATTGATTTTCATTTCACTCAAGAGCATGTTTTGAACCATCACATTCAACTCCATTACGGTCCTACAAAAGCATAAGTTGAAAAAAATTCTCACAAAATCTCTTGAAAAGGTGAAATTTAAACTTTTCACGGGTCACATTGGCAAGAATAAGGTAATACGGGGGAAATTTTAGCCTAATATACGTATTATATTATTATTAGACTAGTTTTTATTATCTATTTGATTATTCTCTCCTAGTTTGCAATCTCTTTATTCATTGTGGAGAGTATTGTTACTTCTCCTCTGCTATAAATAATGTACATGATTTATGAATAATATACATTGAGATAGATATGCTATCTCTATTTCCTCTCCTTAGTTACCTCCTCATGAAAATTTCCTTCATTCAAGAGGTACCAAAACGGAAAATTCTCTACTTATTTATTGAAAAACACACCACAAAACAACATCATGAATAATAAAATACGAACACAAACAAAAAAAAATTGTCACCAAAGAAATGGTGTGACCCCATCGTAGGCGACTCACGAAAGGATGTCGATTTTCCTCCGAACATTGTTTACCCTCTAGCCAACTAGTAACATGCTACTTAATAAGTGAATATAAATTTTAGGCTCAGTGTAATCTAATTGATTTAAAATAATTTCCACACATTGCAGCGTTTGCCAATATCTTCCTTGATTTGTTTCTCCTACCTTTGAAATAAGCTTGGCCTTGACAACAAATGGCTGGGAAGTTAATTCTACTCTTTCAAAAAACTTAAAATATTTGTGATGTGTAATAGTTACGAGTGGTTTTTTCCTTAACTTCTTCACATACAAGTGACCAGAGCTTGTTGATATTAAAATTAAAGTACAAATAGTGATTTTTGAGCTCATGGAAATGAAACATACTGACCTTACTGAAATAGCTCGGATGGTAATTGTCGAATGAATTATGGTGGTGATGCATACATAAAAAAATTTTGTTCGTGAAGATAGTACTATTGGCTCAGATGGCCTTTTTGCTAGACGTTGTTAACTCGTTGCAATTTTCCTTTCATGGCTTGATTTTTTCTTTACACATCGTGCTTTAAACTTACCAGAAAGAGTATTTTCATTAGCCTTCTCTGCCTAAAACTTATGAATACTCTCCATCAAGACTCATTTGTTCTTTAAAAACAAAAATTCATTCTTTCTCTTAGGGTATTCGGGATTATGGGGTGTGGAGAGTGTCTGATGTTCGAATCTTTTTTGTACTTTTCTTCAAAGTACTTTCCCCAAATTTCAAGACTTTGAAAGAAGGCTTCTTCCTTCACTAATAAATCTCACCAATTTCCATGCATACAGGATGTTTCTTTATAGATCTCACCAGTTTACAGAAGTTGTTGGCTCCAATACATAACCAAAAATCACTATTTTTCATGTCATTTTGTAATGCCCCGTTCAGTTTCAACTTTCTCCTTTTCTTAATTGCAATATTGCATATTGTTGAATGTTGTTTTGAGCTCCCTTTTGATCGTTAGGTGACTGAAACCCTGTTGTGAAGTTATTTTAGCATCCTTTATTCCATTTTTTTCTTTCTGTCGCGCCTTCTCGTTTTGTTGTAATTGTTTATTTGTTGCCGATTATATTTTGTATCTTACATTTTTAAACATTATTCTATGATCTAATCATGCTCTCGATCATTGGAATTCTTAAGGAAATTTTTATAAAAATTCTAATGTTATACTAAATTTTTTTTGAAGTTATTTTAGGTGTATTTTATTAAAAAGATAATTAATATTTGAACCAATTTTTTTTTAAAAATAATAATAATAAAATGAGACTTATCTCTCACCAGAAATAGCTTGTTATCATATCTTGGATAAGTTGTTGCGTAGAAGGAGGATATGTGTATGAGGAGGCGCCAATTTTGAGTGGACTATTTTTGTTTCAATTATGAAGGAGTACTATTTAATGCAAAAAATAATGTTATATCTTCCAACTCCTTCATCCTCCCTGGAAGTGACCTTTACCTAGCACATGGCTTCACCAACAAAAATATTTAATGATAATAGGCGCTGAATTGATTTCTTATGCTAAAATCGTTGTTTTGAGATGGCAAAGGGGGGTGGAGTTTGGTGGTCACCTACCATCCTTTAATTATTTTTGTAGATACGTGCCCAAACATGTGCTTTACCTCCATTTTCCTAGATGGAGGCTAGCTGCTTAGACCGAAATGAACTCAGGCATGTGTAGGTCCTGTTTGGTTTAATAGGCTTAGAAGCTTTAAGAATTTTTGTAGAACTTTTTACATACCATGTCATTACTTCAAAAAAATTCATACTTATATACCATGACGCTTGCAACTAAGACATTTAACAAAAAACTCTTCTCCATAATGCTTGTGTGGATTTTGGCACTGGCTGCTTGTTTGCTTGTAAATGCAAATTGAGAAGGTCAGACACTTGTTGGTTACATATGGTGAAGCAGGACCATTTTATCAAATCTGTTTTGTGCATATACTGCAATCATTGCAGTCCTTGAGACCATAATTTTTTCAGGAAAATAAAACTCGCATATTTTGGAGCTCCTACCTTGGCCGTGTACCCCTTCCTATGCCAAATTTGGCCATGAACAAGTACAGGTGACCAACATGCTTGAGGATAGTGAAATTTGGCATTGTGTTGTTGTTTGAGCTCTGTTCTGCATGTTTGTGACTTACGGAAGCGTATTACAGGCATGATAAGCTACCCATCTCCATAATATGCTAAAATATATTAAACCTCTTGAAATGAAACATTTTGTTTCTTGAAATTGGTATTACAATTGTGATTTTGTGGATTGTGTTCAATCATTGATTAATATTTGGTTGCTTTTGGATTTGCCTCTAGTTTTGGTCTTCTGGGTAGCTGTGGATGCTTTCATTTTGAGAAAAATCCTTCTAGGTAATTGTTGTCTTGAAAATCTATGGTTGGTTTAGACACTGGCTGCAAAATATCTCCTCTTCCCTCGAAAATTATTGTATGTCAATAAAAGTTGCTATATGGGTAATGGTTAGCAATTTGATTTTCCTATAATTTGGTTGAAATGTTGGGAAACCAGAAATTGCTTCAACTTGGTATAATATCTTCTCTTCTTTGTTAAATCTTTATTAGCTTAGAATATAAATTCTTTTCCTTATTCTTTATGGATATGAATTCTTGAGTGATGTACAACCCCTTTTCTTAGTTAAAAATCTATTACTGGCATTTTCATTTGATGGGTAGGGTTCCATCAGGCATCACATGGTTTTTTTGGTTTTAATTATACTTATCTGTTTGGTGGAATTGGTTGTTGCATTGTCTGAAATGTTTGATGTTATAGAAGATAAGAATACTTGCATGACATCCAAGCTTGTGTAGCTAGTAGTGAGTTTATCAGATGAGAAGGAAATACATATTTATCCTTATTTATGATATGGTTGCCTATTGAATGGAATTCTTTTATTTGGATTAATGCCTTAGGCTTGCAGCAAAGGCTAAATGCTTAGCTAAATTTCTGATACTTTAAATATATATTTATACTTTTATAGATATAGTGTTGAATTTTGTACCTTGGTATTTTTCCTCCTTGAAAAAATTCCATTTATCCCAGTTTTATTCAAAAGATACATATTTTTAATCTCATGTACTTGGGGAAGATATCTATTATATTTGGGAAAGATATCGATTTTATCTATCTCGTTGTTTTTAATTGATAATGTTGTTATGGAATTTTGGTTGGTACAGATATGTATAACATTCCTTGATGGCTATAATATTGATAGTTAAGATATTTAGCATGACATTGAGGTATTTACATATATAAATAGATGCTTTTTTGATCTATGACGGGAAGTGTGGTTAAGAAAATGGCATCTAGTGATATATGTAACTGGACATATTTAAGACGTGGTTCTGAATATGGTAATGAGGGTTACTTTAAAGATTCTTGTGTTGAGGAGGTGGTAATCCATTTTATTTTATGAACCAAAACTATAGATTTATCAAGAGGGTTATGAATCTATAGTGTTATGAGCTTGGGTGGGTGTTTATAATGCTACCTTGCATAATGGACTCGGGTAGTTTTGAGGCTTGTCACTATTCCGGTCTTGAATATATTAACTAAAAGGTTGTTAGGCATTACCTTTTTCGGACATCGTTAGCCATCATTTCCATTCATTCTTAATAACTATGAAGTCACCTTTAGATAAGAAGATATTGTTTGTGGGTTTGAATATAAAATTTTCAACCTTATAACCTATATGATTACATGATAGAACTCTTTTTTTTAATCAATTGTTGTTTCTAATTTATTGGCCAATGGCCCTTCTATAATGATTGTTAAACTAGTGTTGTTTTGCGACAATGATTATAACTGGTATATTTCCCTTCTCCATGAGAATGTAGATTGATGGGTTGAGTATTATATTTCAATCACGTAATCTATAGGATTACAAGAATGAAATCCTAATACTCTTGACCCTTTGCTCCATAATATTATAAGATATATGGTCTTTTCTGATTAGTTTTCAAACTCTTGTTGTTTTTAGAAATATTATTCTAAACTGAAACATGGCTTCCTTCTTAGTTGGCATGGTAAATTTTTTATTTTTTTGTCTTAAGAGTTGATTTGTGGTGAGAGCTTTAATCCATTTCTTGAATTAGAATGTTTCCTTTCATGATATTGTTTAAATAGTAGAATATTTTTGTTATGTGTAGTTCTTATCATGTTTAAGTTCTCAAGAACTGACTCAGGCTAATAAATGTGTAGATGGATTTGTGAGTAGATGGGAAAATAATTGTAGAAAGTTGCATCATTTTACTATGGAGTTCTTTTGTTCAAATGCTTATTGTGTTGTAAAACTTTGGAATGGTTTTGTGAAAATTTCATAAGAGGATCAATGCCTTAGAACTACTTTTTTTGGAGTAATGTTGTGATAACCAGGTGAAACCTTAACTTGTAAATACTATTGTGAAAGATATAAATTTAATCAGGTCATTGTTATGAGAAGTTTTAATGTATTATAGTAATCTTGATAATAGCATAATACTGATTAACTAATTTTGATTACCCTTTTTGTTCCAAGTCAAGGTACTTTCAAATCAGTTGTCACCATTGGTTTGTGTGCCATGTTGAATAGTAAATGTTGTAATCATGTCTAGTTTTCATTGTTAGGGATTTGGTGAACTCCTTAAATTATAGCTTTGTGTTTAAATCCCCCCTTCTCGGTTATGGCAATAATGCCATTTTGGGCATAATAAAATGGTTTGGTAATCCTCATAAAAGTTTTACAAGAGAAATAAGAGGTTGTAATCCTTTTGATGAAGTCAAGATTCTTTCAGTGGAAGATAAGGAAACTTTATTCAGTGTGTTAAAAATAACTTATCCTTACTACTCTAAGTTGTAATAATAAACTCTAATTCTTGTTGTGGGGCGTAAAAAGGTAATGAAGGTGTAATCAATGTTTGGATTTTGGAAAATGGCTAGGCCTTAGTAAGTAGGGAAGATTGATTAATAAATCATTAAATTCTAACTCATCTGTTTGAAACCTAATATGTATTCTTTTGTTAAAATCAACCAAGAGAAGACTAAATGAAGCTTTTACCCAATCTAGATAAATTCCTTATTCTCAATAAAAGACTGGTTATTACTAGTGGATTCTTGAAGATGAATTCAATATAACCCTCTTCCTATAAATTTTTCCAAGGTAAATTGTAATTCTCTCTTTGGTGTTGTTAAAATGTTGATCCTTTCTTAAGGAGATCTTAGCTCCAAACCTAAATGGTACTCCATCTTAATTGGAGTTTAAACTCATCTTCTGGTGTAAGGGAGCTTTGAAATAAGTTTCATTAGTTATGAGTTTGGATGATAGCTTTGTGGTTTTGAATGCCTCCTTGTTTTAACAAACAAATTAAAACAAATATTTTTCATATTAGAGATGACCTTAAGTTAATTACCTATTAGTATAAAAGGAAGAAATCCTACTTTGTAAGAAGAGTTATGGGAATCATAGTGTAAAATATCCTAGAACATAAGTTAAGTTTTGTAAGGACATTTTAGTAAACTAATAAACCTTAAAAGACTTTCATCGTGGGATGCCCCTAACTGTAAGTGTGTTATGTGGTTGGACTAGTATGTGATGTCTTGTCGAAATGGGAAGTGAACAGTTTCGTGATGGGTGTCATAGGTTTCCTTGTACCTAGGTGGTAAATGTTGTGTCAAACCTATTGAGAGTTGGTTGTAGCCCATTGTGATCACTTGTGGTGTTGTATAAACTTCAAGCAAATGCCAAAATAATTTATTTGTTAATTTTTGTGTTGTTCTGGTGTGTGTCTTAAGTGGGCTGTTACATTTGGTATTAGAGTGAAGGTTCATATTCTTGAACCTCTGAGGATGGATTGGAGTGGTGATGGTGTTGCATGATGGTGGTGGCAGAGATTGGAAGAGTAATGTGATTTAAGCATGATGTCAGCTATGTGGTAATTGTGATATTGTTAGTGCACATGTTGTGTATGTCACTTAGTGCATAACTATTGGCATGTCGATTATGTTGGAGATGAGAGTATTCTCTCTCTTTTTCATGAATTCACTATGAATTTGAGTGTGAGGCACTCATCTTATTGTGTGTGTGAAAGGAATTTTATTGCTGATTATGGAGTATTGGAGCCTTTTGCATTTATGATGTGTGGATGTGCTGATATGTTGTATGACCAAGGTTGTTTATAGTGAACTAGATTATATAGTGATGTCATTATCATGTTGTGAAGAAATGTGTATATCACCATGTCATATTAATGCACTTGATGGTATGTTGTAATTGTGACTCATCATAAGTATAATTCATGTAATATATAATTGTTCATGTCGTAATTTAGGGGCATATGGTGAATGTATGATCCCTATTGTATAGTGTTGCACTTGGGGTGTAGTATGTGGTAATGTGATGTGTTTTAAACCATGTGAATGTAATGTATGTGATATACCATGTTTATGTACCATGCATGTGAGACACTATGGTTAATGTGCGTAAACAAACATTGTGTTAGTGACGTAGTTATGTGTTATGTTAACAACCTTATGTTAATCTGACCCTAAGGGAATAAATTAGATAAAAGTGTATGTTTAGAGTGAGGGAATGTGTACCATGGGCCAGTAACTCGAGCTGACCTTAGGTTTAAAAGATGAAAACTTTTGCTTCTCTTTCTCTCTTTCTCATTGTGGTTTTTGTATGGATTCAACCTAAGCAAAGCTATGACTGTGTTTAGCCTTATCAAAGTGGTGGTGGGATGATTCAGGTAGAGATTATGATAGTTGTACTATTGATATGTTATTTTATGAGTTGAGGCTCGATGTTCTGAGTGTCAGTAACTTGTTGAGTATCACCCCTGGGTGGCCATATAAGGTCACATAGTCATTGTAATGTGATATTCTTATATATGTATTTTATTTGTAAATTGAACTTTTGTTTTCTTTTTGCAAGGACCAGCAGTTTTATTGATTGATATGTTTTGTTTATACTATGGGAATTTCCTTTGTTTATGGTAACAAGCATGCGGATTTTTGCACTAACTATGCCTATTTTGCCATTTGTTTTTCTTGTATTTGGATCTTAGTTGAAATTTAAAATTTTATAGCCTAGCCTAAGGCTTGTATTTTACCACTTGGCTTTTGAATCGGATTGCTATGATGGTACTATTTTTGTAATGTGTGGAATAGGGTTATGGGATGCACCATGGAATTGTTGGACCTCTAGAACTACTTCGTTGTATGGGGGTATGCCCCAAGGAGCTACAAGATAACTAGCAGTTTTTTTAACCATGAGTTATTATGTCACTTGGATTAGGTGTGTCTGGACATACTACGTGCCTAGGAGTCATAGGGTGACTAGAGCTACTTTGGGGAGTGAAAAACGTAAAATTTATTTAGATATTACTTCTTAAAGTGAGGCATAAGAGATTTGAGGGAGGTATAAGAGACTTGAGGTCAGGCATAAGATGTTTTTTGTTCATGTGATTGATGCTTCGGGAGGTATACAAAATTGTTTTGATGCTTTGGGAGTAGTATTATGATGTATGCATTACTCATGTGAGCTGACTATGTGTTATGGTGTTGTGGATACTGTTCTTGATTTCGCTTGTTGACTCTATGTGTCTATAGATATTGCTCTGAGTTACATGTGAAATATTCATTTATGAAATTGTAGGAATTTCATATTGTTATAGTACACTTATGTCTGAGTACTTCAGTGTCGAGTCAACTATGTGTGACAAGTAGTATGTATGTGGATCATGTATATTCCTTCCATGGTTTGACTCAGGCCCTTGTAATATGGTACTGGTCATGATAGTATGTCAAACTTTTATGTGAATCATAAGTGTTATGTATGGCCGTCAGGTATGTTATTGTGATTAGCAATTCATGTTGGGCACACTACAAGAAGGAATAAACTAAAACTTTCCAACAATGAAATCTTAAAGAATTAAGTTTAGGATTAATGAAATGGAAAAGAGATTAATGAAATAATGAATTAAGAAAAAACAACAAATCTTCATAGAACAAATGAAATTTAAATAATCTGCCAAAGTTTCTAAGTCTACCCTATGGTCATGCTTTAACAACAAAAATTTTAACCATAAGAAGAATCATTTTCCTTATCTATCCTTTATTGTCTTATTCCCTTTCTTCTTATCTTCAACATTATATCACATTAAGGATGATGCTTTCGTCAAGGGGAGGAGAATGTAAGTGCCCCGTTTGGTTTTGACTTCTCACCTTTGCTTCCTTACACTATTGTGTAAAGTCGAATGTTATTTTGAGCTCCCTTTTGATCATTAGGTGATTGCAACCATGTTGTGAAGTTATTTTAGCATCCTTTCTTCCCTTTTTTTCTTTCCATCATGCCATCCCATTATATCTGTAATTTTTTCTTTGCTGCTGAGGGTCTTTTGTATCTTACATTTTTAAACATTCATTTGTGTCATCTAATCATGTTGTTGAATCATTGGAATGTCTTAAGGAATATTTTGTTTAAAATTCTAATGGAATACTAAAATATTTTCGAAGTTATTTTAAGGCATATTTTATAAAAATGATACCTAGTATTTAAACAAAGGTTTTAAAATTAAAATAAAATAATAAAACGAGAATTTATCTCTCACCTAAAATAGCTTGTTATCAAATGTTCGCTAAGTTTTTGCATAGAAGGAGGAGCTGTGTATGAGGATGAACCAATTTTAAGGGGAATTTTTTTTTCAATGAAGAAGGACTAATATTTAATTTGGAACTTAATATTATATCTGTCAACTCCTTCATCCTACTTGGCAGTGAGCTATCCCTAGCAGATGACTTCACCAACAAAAAAATTCAATGTTGTTGGGCACCGAATTGATTTCTTCGGCTAAAACCATGGTTTTGAATTGGCAAAGGGGGGTTGGAGTTTTGTGGCCGGCTTCCATCCTTTAATGATATTTGTGGATATCCTCCTATAAATGTGTTTTACCTCTTTTTCCCATATGGATGCTGGCCACGTAGATTGAAATGAAATCAGGCTTGTGAAGGTCATGTTTCGTTTAAAATGGTTAGAAGCGTTTAGGAATTTGGTCAAAATTTTCACATACCTTGTCGGTACTTCCAGGTTATGTATACTTATATACCAGGGAACTTGTAACTAAAACATTTAACAAAAGTCTCTTCTCCATAATGATTAGGTGGATGTCCATACTTGTTTCAAAGATACTATTTTTGCACTTGATATGTGTATCCTTGAAAATTTTAACTGAGAAGGTTGGACACCTATTTGTTGCATATGATAAAGAAAAGCCATTTTATCCAACCCATTTTTTGCATATACTATCATCATTGCAGTCCTTGAGACAATAATTCTTTTAGGAAAATGTAACTCATAGATTTTGAAGCTCCTTCCTTGGTCGTGTACCTCTGTCTGTACCAAACGTGAGCCATGAACAAGTATGGGTGACCAACATACTTGAGGACAGTGAAATTTGGCATGTGTTGTTGTTGCTTGATCTCTATTCGGCATGTTTGCAACTTGTGGGAATGTATTAAGACCATGATAAGCTACCCATATCCATAATATTCTAAAATCTAACAAACCTTTTGAAATGAAACATTTTCTTTCATTAAATTGGTATTACAATTGTGATTTTATTGATTTAGTTCATTCATTGATTAATGGTTGGTTGCTTCTAGATTTTCCTTTATTTTTTATCTTATGGGTAGTTATGGATGCTTTCATTTTGAGAAAAATCCTTCTGGGTAATTGTTGTCTTCAAAATATATGGTTGGTGTAGACACCTGGCTATAAAATATCTCTTCTTCCCTCCAAAATTATTGTCTAATAATAAAATTTTCTATATGGTTAATTGTGGGCTAGTTGATTTTCTTGTAATTTGGTTGAAACATTGGGAGATGAGAGATTGCTTCACCATAGAATAACTCCTCTTATCTATTAAATCTTTATTATCTTAGAATATAAATTGTTTTTGCTATTCTTTGTGGATATGAATTCTTGAGTACAATACAACCTCTTTTATTAGTAAAAAATCTATTACTGGAATTTTCATTTGATGGGTAGAGTTTCATTAAGAATCACATGATTTTGTTGGTTTTCCTTATACTTGTTTGTTTGGTGGAATTGGTTTTTGCATTGTATAAAATGTGTGATGTTATAGGACATAAGAATACTTGCATGACATCCAAGCTTGTGTAGCTAGTAGTGAGTTTATCAGTTGAGAAGATATTAGTAATTATCCTTATTTTTGATATGGTTTTCCATTTAATCGAATTATTCTATTTGGATTAATGTCTTAAGCTTGCAGCAAAGGGGAGATGCTTAGCTAATTTTTTATACTTTAAATATATATTTATACTTTTATAGATATAGTGTTGAATTTTGTACCTAGGTATTTTTTCGTTTTTGTTGGAATTCCATTTAGCCCATTTTTATTAAAAAGATATAAATTTTTAATCCCATTATGGGAGGATATCGATTGTACTTGGAGAAGATATCTATTCTATTTGGGAAAGATATCAATTTTATCTATCTCATTTTTTTTACTTGGTAATATTGTTCTGGAATTTTGGTTGGTACATATATGTATAATACCTTGATGGCTATGATATTGATTATTAATATCTTTAACGAAATCGAGGTGTGTATATATAGATGCTTTGTTGATCTATGACGGGAAGTGTGGTTAGTAAAATGGCATCTAGATAGATATGTGTAAGTACATATTTAAGAGTGGTTCTGAATATGGTAATGGGGGTTACTTTAAAGAGTCTTGTGTCAAGGAGGTGGTAATCCATTTTATTTTATGACCCAAAACAATAGATTTATCAAGAGGGTTATGAATCTATAGTCCTATGAACTTGGGTGGGTGTTTAGAATGTTATCTTGAATAATGGACTTGGTTAGTTGTGAGGTTTTTCACTATTCCGGTCTTGAATATATTAAGTTGGAAGGTATCTAGGCATTACCTTTTTTTGACATCGTTAGCCATCATTTCCATTCATACTTGATAACTATGAATGTCACCTTTAGACAAGAAGTTATTGTTTATGGGTTTGACTATCAAGATTTTCAACCTTATAACCTATATGATTACATGATGGAACTCCCTTTTTCAATCGATTGTTGTTTCTAATTTATTGGCCAATGGCCTTTCAAGAATGATTATTAAACTAGTCTTGTTTTCTTATAATGATTGTAACTGGTCTATTTGAATTTTTCATGAGAATGTAGATTGATGGGTTGAGTATTAGATTTCATTCAAGTAATCTATAGGATTACTTGACAAAAATCCTAATAGTCTTGACCCTTTTCTCCTAATCTTATAAAATCCATGGTCTTTCTTGATTAGTTACCAAACTCTTGTTGTTCTTAGAAATATTGTTCTTAATTGAAACATGGTTTCTGTTTTATTTGACATGGTACATTTTTAACTTTTTTTTCTTAAGAGTTGATTTGTGGTGAGAGATTTGATCCATTTCTTAAATTAGAAATTTTCCTTTCATGATATTGTCAAATAGTAGCATATTATTGTTATGTGTAGTTCTTATCATTCTTAGTTCTCACAAACTGACACAAGATAATAAATGTGCATATGGATTTGTGAGAAGATGGGAAATGAATAATATAAATTTCCATCAGTTTATTGATGGAGTTATTTTTTTCAAATGCTTAATGTGTTGTAAAATTTTGGAATGGTTTTGTGAAAATTTCAGAAGAGGCTCAGTTCCTTAGAATTACGTTTTTTAGAGTAATGTTGTGACAACCAGCTGAAACCTTAACTTGTAAATACTATTCTGAAAGATATAAATTTAATCACGACACTGTTATGAGAAGTTTTACTGTATTATAGTAATCTTGATAATAACATAGCAATTTTTGACCAATTTTGATTACCCTTTTTATTTTAAGTCAAGGTACTTTCGAATAATTTGTCATCATTATTTTTTGTGCCGTGTTGGATAGTAAATGTTTTAATAATGTTTAGTTTTCATTGTTAGGAATTTTGTGAACTCCTTGAGTTATAGATTTGTATTTAAACCCACCCTTCTTGGTTATGGAAATAATGTCATTTTGGGTATAATAAAATGGTTTGGTAATCCTCATAAAAATTTTATAGAAGAAATAAGAGGTTGTAATCCTTTCGATAAATTCAAGAGTATTTAAGTGGAAGATAAGGAAACTTTATTTGTGTTTTAAAAATAATTTATACTTACTTCTCTAAGTTGTAATAATAAACTCTAATTCTTGTTGTGGGGCTTAAAATTGTAATGAAGGTGTAATCAAATTTTGGCTTTTGGAAAATGACTAGGCCTTAATAAGTATGTGAGATTGATTAAAAATCATTAAATTATAACTCATCTATTTGAAACCTACCATGTAGTATTTTGTTAAACTCAACCAAGAGAAGCTTAAATCAATCTTTTACCCAATGTAGATAAATTCCTTATTCTCAATAAAAGACTAGTTATTACTAGCGGATTCTGGAAGATGAATTCAATATAACCCTCTTCCTATAATTTTTTCCATGGTAAATGGTAATTGTAACGCAGCGAAAGTAGCGACGCCACGCTCCCGACGACGACGCCGCACCACAACCAAGTAACCCAAAAATGCGACAATTTTTTTTTTTTGAAAAAATAAACAAGGTAGTGGTCCTTGTTTGGTTTATTTTATCTGCAAGTTTTGTGAGCTGGATAATTATAAAGCTTCAATCTTTTACTGTGTATTCCAAATGCAATACTAGAACTACATGATTTTCACAATTCTGCACACTCGAGATCTACTTCAATATTTGTAGTATTTGTCTCCTCCTTAGCGGATAATTTCGAGTTTCAAACATGGCGATACTAGATTGCATAAGGGTATTTGACAGCTGACCCCGTTTTCACTTTAAGAACCATTTTATAGGAGGATAAAGGTGTCCAGGGTAGATGCATGTATTATAATTTTATTGATGTTTTTTTTTTGATATATTTTAATATATAATTGTAGAGATATGTTACCAGGATAACACATATATTGCTATTTCGTTGACGCTTAGAAATCTTTTAATATAGGTTCTTAGATATCCCTTTAAAGGGATTAGATACTTTTAATTAAGTGGTATATATAGATATATTAACAAAATTTATACACAAATCCGTCTATATGCTTATACATATATTTGAAACTTGAAATTAAATGAACAAGAGTCAAATCGGGGGGGAAGTATTTCAACCATGCTTAAATTTGTTAGGTTGGGGGCGGTGGGTATTCAATCCAACCACCTATCCACCATTAAGACATCCTCTCCTTGCGTGCAGACTACTGTCCTTGCTGGCCGCGTGCCTTGTCATTGACCTGAGTTCTCCTTTAGGACATGATTTCAATTGCTCCATAATGATAAGCAAATGTACAAGTAAAACAAACTTCTTCTTTTTTCTTTTTAGCAGTTTTGAGATGAATGGAATAATACTGCGAGCTTAAACATTTATAAAATCCTGCTGACATTACATTATGAATCCCTTGTAAAACGTGTTCAAGATTGCGCTGTAAATTATGGTCCAATATGACATGTCTTATATAAAACACCGCACTAGCCGCATAGTTCTTTATCACTGTAAAACCTGCTATCATCCTGCCCCGAGCCACGTGGAAAAGATGGTGGTGAGAGGGGAAAACAACAGCCAGAGGGACAGGTGTTTTCTACTGTTTGCGCGCTTCAAACCAACAAGCTGTCCAACTATGTTGTTATCTTTTCAGAGTTGATTGCACCTTCGAAATCAGGTTCTATCTTTTTGATATATTCTTATCAAATGATTGAAGATAGAGGGGGCATTTACAACAGTCCAGCTATATTGTTATCTGTTCAGTATTAAATGTTTCTTCAAATTTTGGGATTCTCCTTTGTGATATTTTATCAAAAATGATTGAGAGACAGTGAGAGTGTCTCAAAACTGATTAAGGGACAGTGAGGGTGTTACCCGGGACCAGATAATATGCACACCTCATTCATAGGAGGTATAAGGTAGTCTCTCTTTTTTTTTTATAAAACATATCTAGCATTTGTCATTGGTAGAAGGTGGGAGGTCATCGAATCTGGTTGTGGTGAGGTTGTGAGGAAAATATTGTATGCAAGGCAATAGAGAAACAAGAATATCATGCATGGCCAACATGATGACAGGAATACAATCCTATTTACAGTCTATGGAGATACCAATGGTACAGTATTAGCTCAAGGAGGGGACCCTCAAATAGGTGGATCTGTTTAAACCAGAATATTTATGAAACATAATTTGCTTTGCAAAAGACAAAGGGCAGTTCATGGGTAGATTTGTATATAGATTCCATTGATATTATTTATTGACTATGGCTTATGATAATATACTTTATTAATATGAAGGAAATATTAATAGTATGTTGTTTTTAGTGAAATCCTATAATAGTAATCTGTTAATCTTCATATTACTTAAACATGGATAATAATTAAAATATTAGTTTCCTTTTTAAATGAAATGTGGTAATGAACTTATTAAGCTAGAAACTTTGCATTAGAATTTCTTTCTTCACCATTCAATAAACATAACAAGGGTTTTCAAAAGAATCGATTTCATTTCCCTTTTTACGATTCGCAAAGGATTCACAAGAAATTCTTAAATGAAGAGAGAACATGATAGAGTTAGGGTGTAATTTACTTTATTGGCATATTGGAAATTCAATAAAACTTAACTCTATCCATCCATACTACAAGAAGAAGATATACACTAATATTCTCACTTTTAAATACTTTTTTTTTTTTTTGCAGCAAAATGAGATCTAGTATGTATATATATTTTTTTGTAAATATCCTAACATTCCACATAAGAATCCAACAATATTTTCATTAAGTTTTAAACAAGATCTACCAACATTTCAACCATGTGAACTTTTGGGGCAAATACAGATTACAATGTCCTTTATTTTTGGAATGAAAACAAGATGATACAACTTTCTTTCACATGCAAACTTTACAACAAAATAATATATATAAAGGAAAAAGGAAGAAGTCTTCACAAGCTCCAAGGTGTTCTTCATCCATGCTCCAAGTTCCAAGTATTTCAAATCACAACCAAGATAGGGGGAGAGGCAACACTCTCCTCCCAACCAAAAACTCAATGGAGAAGAGAAGTAATCTTCTCCATTGACCCCCGAGCCCCAAACACAACACAATGAAGGGTGGTCTCCAACCCAAGGCAACAACACTTGCTTCCACAATACAATTTTCTTCAAAACATTCAAGGTTAAAATAAGAAACAAAAAGGAAACACAAATAGCACAATACTTTTCACAACAAGGCTTTCATCCAAGCCAACAAGAGAAGGAACTATGGGAAAGTTTTTCTTATGCCTCCCCATTGAGGTGAGATGCCCATCCAAACCCTCCACAATAAAACTCAAGCCCCTATGACTCTTATGCCTCCCTCAAGTACCCCTTTTTCCTCCCATACTCTTATGCCTCCCTCCTCTTATGGCTCCCTGAAGGACAAGGTAAGAATGTGAACCTTCTTACCCAAGATGGGCATCCCTCTCAAACTCCCTCCACAATTTCCTATTCTACTCTTATGCCTCCCTCATGAGTTTTCCCATAGACCTCTCCTACACTACACATTAAGCATTCTATCCATTTTTCCACAATACACAAAAGTAAACATACATTCTCCACAAATTTAAGCATAGAAACAACAACAATAAGAAAGCAAAAAGGGAGAAGGTTTCCTACCTCTCCATTGGAGAAGCCTAAACCAAGAAACTTTGTCCAAGCTCCCTCCAAAACAATCCCAAGCATGCAAGTCCAAGCTCCTTATTTTTTCTTCTCCCAATTATTTTCTCTCCCAAAATAAAAAAAACTCTTCAACAAAGAAAAAAAAAACTCCAACCCCCTCAACAAGAGAGGAAATTTCCATAAATAGACAAAAGGGAAGAGTGAGGGTGATGTGGCTCCTTGTAGGATGCCACATCACACATCCTCAAGACCACCTCCCATAGTCAACTCAACTCCTAAAACACAATAAATGGGTGGTTGGGTTGAATGACATCTCTCATCCACATCCATCCCTTCCCATGTGTCTTAAGGCACAAGTAAATGCAAAAATGAAGACAAGTGCACTCCAAAGTCACATTTCCCTTCCCAAAACAATAAATAATCCCCTTTTTGGATTCCCAACCCATAGATATGGTTGGTAAGGGGTTTTGGGAAGTGTGGGACAAATTCAACTTGTCCCACAAGTCCCCCAAAATTGCCCTAAATCTCAAATTCGAGATTCAAAGGATTTGGAGTGGTCAACACTCAAAACAAGCATTCAATACAAGAGGAAAACACAAGGCTCAAGGAGCCAACCATCAAAATTAATTACTCCCACTAGACTTCCCTCCAAAACTTAAAAAAAAATTAAAATAAGATGTTACATTAATCTAAACATACTTAGCAAAAGTAATTTAAGAAAAAAAAGACATCACAAATGAAATCACCTACTAAAGTAAGTTAAAACAAGTAATTAAAATTCTTACCCCCTTGGTCACATTAGAAAATTTCCCCCTCATGGAAATTTTTCTTAACAAATAAAAGAACAAAGGTAACACAATACAATTCACTAGTTGCCTTGACGACCAAATGTTATAACCACCCGACATCCTGTTGTGTTTGGTTCCCAATCCCCCTCATGGTTGTGATCATGTTGTGTTTCCTGAAAACTACAAAATACCTCCTTCGGCCTTGCGGCCATGTCAAAATTTCCAAAATAACCATATGCATGAAATTTATTAACATCTATACGTAATTCAATTATCCATTATTTCAAGGTTTAAATCACAACTTAATTATGCATTCCATCATTATCCAAAGTTATAGTAATGTAAATTCAACAACTACATTCTATTTATCATGGCGAAGAAATCCAATGTTAGAACACATGCAATATATCCATATTAGAATAATATCAGTATCCAATAGTCTGTCCATGAGCCAGTGTAGATCATACAGAAAACAAAATCCAATCATAACCCAAATGCATCTACTCACAAAACATCATGTTAATCAACGTAAGTATAAGTCATGTCCATATCCAAAAGTCTGCATAACTCAAAATGATAATCAACTAAGTGTCATAGGGAAGTGGGCATTACAGTAATTCTCTCTTTGGTGTTTTTAAACGTTGATCCTTTCCTATGGATATATTTTCTCTGAACCTAAATGGTACTCCATTTTAATTGGATTTTATGCTCATCTTCTGGTGTAAGGGAGTTTCGAAATAAGTTTTATTAACTGTAATTTATATGATAGCCTTATGGCTTTGAATGCCTCCATATTTTAACAAATGAATTAAAACAAATATTTTTCATATTAGAGATGACCTTATGTTAATTAACTATTAGTATAAAAGGAAGAAATCCTACTTTGTAAGAAGATTTTTTTGAATCATAGTCTAAAATTTCGTAGAACATAAGTTAAGTTTTGAAAAATGTTTTAATAAACTAAGAAACCTTATAAATATTTCACTGTGGGATGCCCCTAACTATAAGTGTATTCTATGGTTGGACTAGTATGTAATGTCTTGTCAAAATGTGAAGTTAATAGTTTCATGATGGGTGTCATAGGTTTCCTTGTGCTTAGGTGGTAGATGTTGTATCAAACCTATCAAGAGTTCATTATAGCCCATTTTTATCACTTGTGGTGTTGTATAAACTTCACGAAAGACAAAAAAAAAATTCTTCATTAATTTTTCTATTTTTCTGGTGTGTCTTTAGTGGGTGTTACACGTTCTATGAAAACGGAGGGAAATAGACACATAGGTCTGTATTTAATGTTATAATGGAAATAAGTAACAGGTATGTGTAGTATCTCTCGAAATGCCAAAATATAGGAACGTGTTGCACCTACATTTGAAATGGTAACCATGTAAAACAAATTTGAATATTCAGATTGCCCTGCACACCTAGGGAATGATGCTCTTTTACTCTTTGAATCAATTCACTACCTAGAGAATTTATTTCACTTGGAATGATAACTCCATCAAATAAAAAATGTGAATCCTTCAAGAATATGTCTTCACACATGTCGATGGTGGAAAAAAGATTTGATACCAATGGAGGTAGATATGATTTGAAATTGATATGAATGCCTTGAATTTATAATTATGCTAACATACTAAGCATGGTAGTATAGTCATGTGGTGTGTATTAGCTACGTGATCTAACATTTTATTCTTTGGAACCCTTTAGTAATTATTAGAGTGAATTTTCTCTTTCTAAGACATACCTTTATGAATTATTAATTCTTAGAAATGGAGATATATAGAGTACTTTATCTAGTCTAGATCTTAAAAAACTATAGTATATACTCATCTACTTATTTTATTGTCTATCTGAGTGGATTTAGGAACAATTTGAATTGTTTTAAAATAATATTCACAATATGTTCTTTACAAAGTGCTAAGTGATTTATAAAGCTATAATGAATTGCCTATATATCCCTTGAAGGTGGCATGTTTTGATAATGATGACCCTAGTAAGATGAAATGATCTAAAAAAGATATTAAAATTTAAAACAGAGTAAGTGAAATTTAAGATTCAAGAGTGTAAAAGATGGAGAAGACAAATCGTAACCCATTTTTATGGTCCTATACATAAAATGAGAAAAGTCAACCAATAAGTTTGTACATAAAGAACAAAGGCTATTTAATTCTTTTATCAGATAATATTCCTATATTTTATGATATAAGAGAGTGTATAGACAATTAAGTCATAGAAGATTAGGAGATATGAATTGGTTTAATTTTGAATTTGATAAATTTTCTTACAAAGGAAGCATAATAAAACCTAACATTAAGAAAGGAAAAGTTATGAAATGTTAGTTTCTACAATTTCATCCCCTTTAAGTATGAAATCAAATATGTTTTTCTTAAAGGAAAACATGGTTTAGTGCATGCAAAAATTGTATTTTCTTCAAAAAAATTCTCAAAAATGTTGGTTTTGGCATTGTCCTTAATGAAACCTACAACATAGAGTATAGTCAATGTTCATCATAGAGACTAAACATAAACTCAAAATTTAGGTAGTTTTTGTAACTTTGTTGTTGTGAAAGGGTTCATATATAAAACAGAAACATGGAAGGAATAAATTGTTCATTTTTGTGAAGGGAGGAGCTCTTATTCCTTATGTTCCTTAAATATTTGGATGTTTGTAGTGACATGCAGGAGAATTCATGTTTATTAGTGATTAAGTTGTTGTAAAAGAGATATGGGAGTGTTAAGTACATACCAACACTAGGGAGAGTAAATGAAAGTGAAAAATCCTTTCCTTTTGGATATTTATACACATGAACTTATATCCAATGAAGAACATTACTAATTAAAATAACTTTCCCTTTTTGGAATATGGTGAGAGAAGAGCAAGGAAAGCCTATCAATATATTATCCACACTGAGACTTTTAACTAATTTTTTGGACCTCACTTCTATAGATGGATGTAGGTCTAACTCATATAGTCAATGGGATGGAAATTTTCATGCCCCAATAAGGTTTCCTTGAATATTTATATTTAACATATGGTTTTTGAGAAATCTCATGAGAAAGAGAGGCCCTTGCTTCCAAACCCTATACTTGGAACTAAATAATCGCGCCCCTTTATCCTATTTTTAGATAATTCAATTATATCTACATCTAAAATTGTATGAAAATCCTATAAATAGATTATATACTATAGAAAAATTGATAAATCCATATATTATGTTCCCTATCTCGATATTTCCATAATGATTAAGACCATAATACATTCCTGACTATATGGTAGCCATCTTACCTAGTTTAAATTTTTCCACACTATAATATCTATGAACTTTTATAAGGGTTTGAACCCCGTAAAAATATGTTGTTGTATTGTATAAGATTTTTTTATATGTAGACAATATCATGATGAATGCACCTAATTTCACGGAACAGGTGAAACAACACTTGAGTGCAAGGATAAAATTAACAGGTGTGTACTCATGTGTAAGAAGTTTGATAATATTTTTAGGATCACATTAAATGTTTGAATTTTGGCCATAGTTGAGAATGTGTAGTTGCAAAAGTGGATACACATGGTGAAAACCATAGAATGAATAAAAATCAATATGCAACGACAAAGAATACATGTGTATAGAACTATAAATAGAAGTGAAAAATGTCAATCATTTCATAATCCAAAGTAATATGTGGACAGAAACATCATAGTAAATTAAAACTATGTCATAATCCATAGAAAATATAGTACAACTGTAATTCCCCATCTGAAGACACCTAAAAACACACCAAGGATGACTACAAATTTTGGATAATTTTTTTTTGAAGTTAACTAAAATAATAATACTGTGTTGGTATAACCCTTTCCCGTTAATGATTAATTTATATTAATTATTAACTTACCCAAAATTAAATAGACACTAGCCTAATAACAAATTGATTATTTTATTCTACTAAGTATTAACTAGACGCACAAATTTACTAAGTCTACACACCCTTTTAATTTAATTTGTTTTCCTCCTTTGTAATTAGTTTTCCCACACACCCCTTTTTAATTTGTTTCTCATTCTCATAAAATGCTCATGACTTAAGGAGTGTATGGTTAAATGTGATCCCTAGGATAGATCTAATCTTCGCCCTTGATTTTGAATTTACCCTAAGGATGCCCTAATTTCTCTATGTTTTCATTTCTTTTATATCCTCTTCTCATTTTGTTTTGTGTTGTCATTGGAATGTACAAATTATGGAGGAACTAAGGAAGAGAAGGATTCATGGGATTTCTCCTTTGATGAGTAGGATCCTAATAATATTTCATTATTATTTCTTTTGTATGTCTTCCCAAATGTGGATCTCCTTATGTTGGGCATCTCTTTCATACCCTCATGGTTATTTTATTTATTTGTTTTATTATAGAGCCTTATTTTCTAGATTATATATATATATATATATATATATATATATATATATATATAAACCAAAAATATTAATAAAATCTAAACAGAATTTAATATTTTTTATGCCACAAAAATAGATCCGCAAAAAATATCAGAGGCAGTCGTTGGATGTCATTCCAGTAGCGGTATGGAGAAGGGTGAGTCACATTTTTTTTGGGGGATTGGAAAAAGACAGTTGGAGGGATAAGTTCTTTGTGAAGGGGGGAGGGGGGGAAGGAAAGAGGGCCCACGTGGAGATGGGAGTGGGTAGTGAAGGGAGTGGGGAGGACGGTGGAGGGGTTACATAGGTGGCCGAGGGGTGGTGTGGTTTGGGAGGTGAGTGTGGGCATGTGTAGGCCAGTGGGAGGTTGGGGAGGGGGTTCAACCCTTCCATAGCCTATGTTTTTTTTTTGTGTTTATTTATTTTTTGTTTTTTTTTTTTTCTTTAATACTTATTCTTTTGATCATCTCGATGAATATAATCTAATAATATATTTATTTATATTTATCCTTATTTTGTAATTGATATTACATTAAATTTGTTTTAAATTATGTTTTATTTAAATATATATATACATATATAATCTAAATAAATAATGATGATATTAATAAAATGGTTAACATATAACCGTGTTTAAAAGCAATACAGTTATATTATAAATTATAACCATATGAACTATATAACCTAATGTGAAATTTTGTAGAAAATAAACTAATTATATTATCTAATATAATTATATTATATATATATAATATACAAAAAATCTTAAAACTATTTCAAGTTATAGAATCAGTAGATTATGTTTACGCATTGTTGTGAAAATATAAATTTCAAATTTCTTTTTCAATATGCCTATATTAAGATGATTTATTATTTAATGTGATAAGAATATTGTAGCAAGCTATTTCAAATGATAAGAGAGACTTGGAACTAAGTTTACAACTTATTGAAGGAGAGGGTATGCTCATATTTGCTTTAACTAATTTATCCATTTCATATTAGTAATAAGGAAAGAGAGAAAACTAGTTGTATTCCATTTACCACATTATCAAAATTTGTAAAAAGAGAGATGCACTTCAAGAAAAGGATAATTTATTTAACATACAATCATTTTACAAGATTAGACAAGAAGGAGATCAATAACAAGAATAATAATCTTTCTAATAGATTAACTTTCATTCAAAAGATATGATTTACAACAAGTTTTTATTAAATGAATCCTTTTGTTACAATATTTCATTTCCAAGAGACTTAAACTCCATAAGAAAAAATTATTCCCAAAATACACAACTACTCAAATAAATCCCATCCCAAGCTTCTTTACAAGGATAAAAGAGATTACTCAACTAAACCTTGCTTAAGTTTAAAAGTAATTTTCAAATACAAAAAAAGGAGGATTTACAATAAAATAAATTTTCCACAAAGCCATATCCAAAAGAGATACAATGAGATAATGTCCAAAAAGAGAATGAAGATGACAAGGAGAGGCCAAGTTGATAAGAGACTCCAAATTTCCAGAAATTGATCTTCAACTTCAAAAGCTTCCAAGAATCCAACACAAGGAGAAAAATCTTGATTAACCATCCAACCTTAAGGCATCATTACATTCCTTTCCAAGGTTGGAAGACATGCTAGCCTCCCCCAAGCCCATGGGAAAGAGGACTACTATCCAAAATTTTTCACAAGAGTGAGGGTCAACAACCAGAATTACATTCACATAAAGACAAGACAAATATTAAAACAAGACACCAATTTTGCAAAGATGAAAAAAGAGGAGAAACCATGTTCTACCTCTAAAATGGAGAAGATAAGAAAGGATTTCTCCAAACTCTGAAAAAGGTAACCAACATTGGTTGCCCAAAACCAAGAACTCCACACCCTTCATATTCCTCCAAAGTTATTCAAATCCTCCTTATTTATCTATCCTTTCACAAAATCCTTTAATGGGAGTAACATAAATCCTACAAGGCTTGCCCATCAAGCCATGAGGATGGAGAGGGAAAAATCCCTCTCTCTTCCCCCACAAACACCAAAACTCCATCATGCCATATGATGGATGGAGAAAAATAAAGTAAACAAAAAATAAAATTCCACATGCAATAATGAACATTTTCAGTAAACAAAACTATTATCTATCATGATATAAAACACACAAAATAAGCTCAAGGAGCCTACCTCCAAAATATCTCCAACTTCTAACCTTTCCACTTCTTTACCCAAGTAAGCTTTAGCTCCAAATTCCACAAGCCTTTAAGCAAAAGCTCAAAAAATAAAGTTCTCTTCTTTCCCCATGAGGGAGAATTTGAAGAGGAAGAAGCAAAAAGGTCCTCACAAATGAGGGGGTGACATGTGTCACCCCTCTCTTCCCTCAAGGTCAAATGTTCCTAAGATAAAAGAGAGAAAGGTTTAAATAGATTTTAATCCCTTTTCCCAAATTACCCAAAATGATAACAAAACAAACTTGTACAACTTTTAACAAAGCAAACTTACCCATCCAACTTACGTGGATGAGACCAAAGGAAGGAAAAATGGGAGGGAAAACTCCCTCTAAGCCTTGGAAATAATCCACCCTACCTATTAGGTAGGGTCCATCGGCCCAATTTCATGCTAATGGAACTCCCAAACAAAAAAGGGGTCCCTAAAAATGCCTAAAATAGCCCAATTTCAGGTTTGGCACACTTGGGCACAAGGGTAGAGGGTGTGGGGCCCACCCAAGATTTCACATGTGACCCTAATCCCTTTTGATTAATTACATCATTAAACAAACTCAAAACTTAATGTAAGTGGGGCCATTAAGTCCCCAAAACAAGTTTAACAACACAACTAAACACCCTAAGCAATATTAATATTACAAGACATTACATTACAAATGAGGGTCACTCATGGTGTCCAAAACAATAAACTCTAATACTTAAGGCCTCATACAACAAACATGGCTAGGACTTAGCCTTGTGGGCTGTTTGTGTAAAATTGTGTAGCTGGCTTGAATCCCCACGTTCTCATGTGACCTATCACCTGCACACTCATTGCAGACATTAAACACACCTATCTGATAAAATGTGAATCAAATACTTAGTAAGAAATCAATGAATTATAAACTAGCATGTTATCTTTCTGGAATCAAAAATGCGACAACATGCACAATTATACACAATTCATCATAAGTTAGACATAATGATAAAGTGACATATATCCATAGAATCTAAACATGTAACTAACTAAGTATCCATTAATATAATTATGTTCCAAAACAATCATCATATGAATTAGTATCCATGACATCATAAGATAAGCTGACAGCATAGTAATCAAACTAAATTGGTTGTATATGCTGAAATATCCATACATGTCTAATAAGATCAAATATCCTAAAGTAATGTCCAAAAATATATCAAATCCCTACCAAACCATGTCTATGAGAAAAAGGGACAAAAAATAAATGAGGCTATAAAAAATGTGGGCACTACAACAACAATCATCATAGTATATACCAAGTATCTCATAAGCTATAATATTGATTTTATAACAATAGAAAAAACATTATAGAGTCAATTAAGAAATAAGTAGATAGAAACCATAGTCAGATGTATGTATGGAGCCAAAAACATGGGAAAACCATGTTATAAAAATATAATCGCAATAGAAGGAATGATGTACAAAAAGTAGATAAATACATGCATACACCAAAGATAGGAATTGAGTCAAAAACATGGGACACCCACAGTGTCACATGAAAATCAAGTACCTTAGGTTGTATATAGAAACAAATCATAACATTATAATAAAATATGATAATTGAGTCAAACCATGTAGTGATCAATCAAGAAAGTAATCTTTATGAGAAAGTAATGACAATAGTATAGACAAAAAAAACATAGATAGAAATACAGGCCATCGTTACATAAGACAAGTGTGTTAGTCATGTTATCTAAAATAATCTAAATAAGCAGTATGTATATAAGAAAGACACGATGAGGAAGATGTAAAGTGACATATAATAAAAAAAATTAAATCCATTGTATAGTGTGGGGATGCACCAATACAAAATAATGTAAAGAACCAAGTTGGGATCCTATCATCATGTATCAATTTTTTTTTTTCCTCCACGAAGCTTAACACACCTCATGGATCCATGTCTGTAAAGATTAAATATACTATCAATCACAACATATTAAACAATAAAATGCACAAAGTAACAAGATATTGAAACAAAACCATAATAAGGTCTTGATTTGTTATTTTTTACACACATTAACATGTTTTTGTATTATTTGATTATTTGAATGTCGTTGAGTTGGTATGAATACCCAATGAGATACACATAAAAGAGGCCCACTATACTTAAATGTTAAAGGGTACAGATACCCTTAAAGTATCAGTAGAGATGAAGGGTGTTAATGTAGAATATTTGTTGGATCCATGACATGCATTGTAGAAGGCATGGAGTAGGGAGACTCGTGATGAACGGTTCTATAAACTAAAACTTTCACAAAATATTTATTACGTCATGATTTTGTTAGAATTAAATGAATATGATTTTAATACGTTCAAACTAGATCTTGAAGTGGCATAACCTTCCTTCCTATAGATTTTCACTTCTTGATTTTGATCTCTTCTGATGATTATTTTTCTCTCTAATTTTGGGATTCTATGTTAAGTAATAGAGTTCATTATATCTTTGGTTTTTCTAATCTCCCTCACATCTGTTGTCATTCCAAAACAATACATTGTGGGTAGGGCCATACATACATTTCTAGAACTGTTTATACAGTTTTCGACCCTCTTTCCTTTTTATTTAATTTTCATTTATGGGTCACTTACTTATCCTTTTTTAGTGAGGTTTTGATATGTTTGGGTTGGTCATTTCAATTGTTTAGACTCAAAATATCGAGAGAATGAATTCATATATATACAAGTCTAGCCTAACAATTTACTATTTATAAATCATCTATCCACCACAATATTCAACTAAAGGAGCAAAAAATACTATTGCATACTACATACAAAACATAGGAGTGCTAAGGTATAGTCATTTGGGAAACAATCACTATATATATACAGTTTCTTACCAGGATAAGGAATCAATATCTCTAATCTATATTCACTTGAACATGTATTCTCTGATTAGTTTAGCGAGATTCAAACAAAACTCAAGTATTTTCAAAGAAGTGGTAAAATTTTAGTTACATTTTTTCAGATATCATATGTTAGATGGAGAATGGTGTCTAGTTTTAAACCTATAAGGAGTAGTGTCAACATTGCAGGTGGATGGGAATGATAAAAACCCAATTAAAGTTTGTTTTCAAGAGTTTACCATTTATTGAAAGTGTTTGAGACATTGTTGAGAATGTTTAGAGGGATTTGTATTATTACTAACAACTAGGGATTGAAAATGATAGAAATTTCTTGAAAGGAGAAAATTCCAAACATTTGTGTAGATAGAATCCAAGAAATTCCATGACCGTACAATAGGATCAAGACCATACAAATGATACTAATAGAATTGTAAATTATTTCCCCAAAAAAGGTTTCTATTCACAATTTCATTGAAAAACATCATCAGGTGTAGATTATAAAATTTTTGACAATGTGTACACCCAAAAGTATACAAAAACATATATAAATAGATAATTACACTCATCTATTTTTTTTTCAAACTCATATGTTGTTTCATACATTAGTTTAAAGTATTAAAACATTCTTATCATATTCAATAATTAATGTTGGTAGCTAATTAATGAAAATAACCTCTTGTATCTCTCATTAAATATTTTAAGGTACTTAATTAATTACTATAGATTTCACATAATCTAATTTTTTTTAAAGCATTTTGGTAAACCTGGTGTGAAATGTGCTAGTAGACATTTTCCAAAACTTCCTCTAAATATGAGGGCATATATTAAACATTGCAAACAAATGATATTATTATATATTTCTTCTCTACTTCCTTGTTACAATTGATTATATATATATATATTATGTATATCTTATCTTTCAAATAACAAGACTAACAATTTTCTTTCTGTATTGTTGAAATGACTTGTTTCACATGTTTTTTTCTATATCACTTGCTTTATAAATCATCATGTTTTGAGACTCTTAGATTTAATAGTTGTTTATTATTTGTGTGTTGTGATAGCTAAATCACACACTTGGGTATTATCTAGTCCTAATAACATACTACTATTTCATGTCATTCCAAAATGAGAAAATAGTAATTCATCCATTTATTTTTCCATCTTTACATTCTTTCTATTTCTTATTTTCATCTTACACACCTTCTTGCCCAGAATGAATTCGACCCTTCTCTTCTCGGAGTTTTAGACACCAACTCCCATCCAGGATGTCAGTGCATAGTGCCCCCATCCCGTCTAGGTGCCCTTACCTCTTCGCACTTTTCTCACATATTTTGGGTTATTTCTAGACATTTGGGCATCTTATCCTTTTGGTAGTCATCCTTCGGGGGTTAATTACAAAATTAAAGTAAGAGAATCATATAAATATAAAGTTATGTGATAATAAAAAAGACCAAGAACTAGAATTATTTATCACCTCCTAAGGTTGCATTCAAAGACCATTACAAGAGTACTCAAGAATCCATCTAGCATCCATAAATAAGGGAAAGGAACTGATAAATATTTATACACACATAGGAAAAAAGTTCATACTTTCATACACACACTTATTTACATTTATGACATCTAACTACTTTCTCCCTCTCAAGTGTGGACATGCACAGGAGCCACCTAGGGCACAATTCAGCACATAAAACTACATGGATATGAGATGTACTGGGTTTTAATTTCACTTGTTTGACACCAAGGGATAATACAACTCATCATTTACATTATTAAATTCATGGGATTTGATGTGATTTGAAGGTTTTACAGGTCATTTATCTACTACAGGTTATCATTGATCCTTCTGTGACATATTAGCGATAAGAAGAGAATGACACTAACCATCTCATGACTATAGAAAGCTAGCTATTCTGAGGTTCTGAGGAGTCATAAGACATATAATAGGTCTGTAGCCACTCATACGTGCCCCCACACTCCTTTCCTCGTGCCACAGCCTAACATATTCGAGCACCTCTCCATTTTTGGGTTTCGTTGCGAAGGTATGCCCTTCAAATTTTCCAATTCTTCAGTTTTGTGCATCTTCGGGATTATAAAGCAACATCTTTGTCTTTATATCTCTCCCATTTCCAACTACGGCTTCATATTTCTTAGCTTATTACTTTTGGTTAGATTTGTATTTCATTGCATTATTCAATTTTAAACACTATTGCATATTTATAGAGGGCATTTTATTCATTTATAAATATTTTTCTTAATCATTTATTTCAACCTGACCTTTGCATAATCTCCCTCATCCTGGCTACATGTATCTACTACTTTTTGCATGCTCACCCTACATGTAAGGGTAATGTCAAATATATCTTCGATAATACTCAAATTCCCTTCTAATAATCATCTCAAGAAATTATATTAATTTATTCATAGATCCTTTTTGTAGCACTTTAGTTTGTTATCTGATGTACCCCACCGCTCTTTCAATTTAGCCCATAATCCTCGCCCTTTATATTAATTCTTCTATTTATAACATAAACAATTATGAGCTTACTTGTTGATGATGGCATCTGAGCTAAACTGTGTGTAATCTCACGTTCCTTCAACTTCTTTTCCTTTCC